>MU105782.1:31651-69613 GCA_012274485.2 Sinapis alba | reverse complement strand
AAAACACCTAGCAAAGATCCTATATCGGTTAAATGTGACAAGGATAAGGGTTGAAGACTTGTATAAATAATTATCGGCCAGTATGAGTCCTTACTTGCAATTGGACTTTAAACACAAGTCCATAATTTGCCAAATAGTTGAAATTTATGTGGGATTAGACGGATAAAATCGATCTAAAAACTGATTAATCCCAATTAGTCACCCGTTACTCGGTTATCCGTGTAACTAAGCTTGTTTGACCATAGTCGCAGCGTTGGCTTGCCGCTGATGATGTTCTTGATTTAGCCTGTTTGGGGTCCGATGGCTCCAACAACATTGTTACACTAGCTTTAATTTAAAATAAGAGCATTTTCAACAACAGTTCTTTAGCTTAATTTTCTTTTAAAAGTTTTACATTTCAATAGCTTCTTATCCCCTCAAATTTAAGAATAAATAATACATTTTCAAATTTGACAATGTATATTCACCCCTCAAAACAATATTTATATTTTCTCTTTAAACCTTATAGTTATATATATATATATATATATATATATATATATATATATATTTCACAATCGTATAAGTAATTTTTATGTATCATATTTTATTCAAGTTATTGTTATATTTTCTACTAGGGCAATTCTCTCAAATAGTCTTTTAAGTTTTTGTCAATAAAATTGCACTCAAAAAATAAAATGACCAAAATATCATTTTTTATTTTTTATTTTTTTATTTTTTATTTTTTAAAAAAAATTTAAAACTCCACCCTCAAAATCTCATACTTTAACTCTAAACCCTAAATCTAGATTAGTTAACCCTAAATCTATATTATTTAACCCTAGAGGTATAAGTAATTTTTTATGTATCATATTTTAGAATTTTTATCACAATCCTTCATCTTAAAAAATATATCATAAAATAAGAATGTAAATGTTTTAAAAATAGTTTTTATAGACTTAAGTTTTTTTTGTAAATAGGAGGAGTTTGGGTTCTGGTTTAATTTTTTTTTTATGTCCAGAACCAGCCGCCGTTAATACCGATAACATAGCTTAAAGTATCCCTTCCAACATAAATCAAACTAGAGATACAATGGAACTAACTGGAAGAGATATAAGAGTATATATTAGTCTCCCTATGATTATGCACTAACGGCTCTCTCCTTAGTGTTGTATATTTACTTACCATATTACTCTCTTGTCTCTGAGTATATATGTACCTATTATGTGTTAATAATAAGTAAGTCATTCCATAACCTAATATGGTATCAGAGCACTGGGCTCCAATTTTTTTTAATGCTGTCCTCTCTTCTTCTTCTTGTTCGATTTGATCTCTTCTTTGTCTCACAACTATGTCTGACTCTTCTGCTGAAAGAACCTATGTGTTCAATACTCAGGATCCCCAAAGCACTCTTCTATCGGTTAACATGTCAAGTGTTACCAAACTCACTAATCTGAACTATGTCATGTGGAGCTGCCAGGTCCGAGCTTTGCTAGAAGGGCATGAACTCCAACACTTCATTGAAGACACCAACACGGCTCCCCCGACTACAATCATGATCGATGGTACTGTCTCTTCTCTGAATCCAGCGTATACTCCTTGGCGTCGACAAGATCGCCTTCTCTACAGCTCCATGATCGGCTCCATCTCCCTCGCTGTGCAGTCTGTTGTTTCTAGTGCTAACACAACCAAAGAAGTCTGGACCACTCTTGCTACAACCTTTGGCAACTCCTCTCGTGGACATATACGCCAACTCAAAATGCATATTGATCGTTCAATCAAGGGTACCAACCCGATCAGTGAGTATCTACGCCTCATCAAGTCAAAAGCTGATGACTTAGCTCTGTTAGGCAAACCAATGGATCATGAGGATCTTGTTGAAAAGATACTAAGAGGTCTTAGTGAAGATTACAAACCGGAAATCGATGCTATTCATGGCCGAGACACAGCTATCTCTTATGCTGAACTTCATGAGCGCTTGCTTAACCGTGAAGCTATCATCATGTCCAATGAATCAGCTCCTGTCACACCTATTGTTGCTCACGCCACAGACACTCGCCACACTCAAAACAACAACCAGCAATGGAGGCGCAACAACAACAACAACACTCACACCAACCAGCCTCGACAACACCACAATAAAAATCAGCAACGGTTTTCAAAGCCCTACCTAGGCCGATGTCAAGCATGTAACACACAAGGCTACAGTGCTAGGTAATGTCCTGCGTTCCGTCTTGTTTGTGGCGCTAGACAAAACCAACAGGTGCAAATGCAACATAGGAATCATGGACCTTGGAACAATGCTTCACCGTTTCAACAATGGCCACCTACTGCTAATCCTGCAATGATGTCTAACTCCTCCACATGGTTAATCGACTCCGGAGCATCTCACCACATGACTTCGGACTTAACCAACCTGTCGATGCACAACCCGTATAGTGGTGGTGATGGTGTTCTTCTTGGAGATGGTTCAGGCCTCAACATCTCTCACTCTGGTTCCTTTTCTCTACCCTCTTATACTAAACCTTTTTTCTTAAATAAAGTATTATGTGTTCCTTCTCTTGAAACAAATCTTATCTCTGTTTTTCAATTATGTACTGCTAATGGAGTTTTGGTTACGTTTACACCAACATATTTTCAGGTGAAAGACCTGGAAATAGGGACGCTTGCTTCGTCTTGAAGGGAAACCTAGAGATGGCACGTATCAATGGCCACATTCCTCACCATCAAAACCTTCTCTTGCATTTGCATCTACCGTGAAGACATCCTTGTCAGATTGGCATTCCCGTTTGGGACATCCAGCTTTTTAGTTCTTCAAAAAGTAGTTTCTCAATTTCAGCTACCTATTGTTTCAAACGCTTTAATATCTCAGCCATGCAATGCTTGCTCGATTAATAAAATTCATAAGTTACCTTTTCAAAACTTTATTCTTCATTCTTCTCAACCTTTAGATGTCATATTTTCGGTGTTTGGACGTCTCCTATTATTTCAATCGATGGTTTCAAATATTATGTCATTTTTGTTGATCACTACACAAGATACACATGGTTGTATCCTTTAAAATTAAAATCGCAAGTCTTTGATGTGTTCACTAGGTTTAAAGCATTGGTTGAAAATCGATTTCAATCCAAGTTAAGAACCTTATACACAGAAAATGGGGGTGAATATATTGGACTGAGAGATTTTGTGGCTTAACATGGTATTTATCATATGACAAACCCACCGCATACTCCGGAACATAATGGCATCGCAGAACGTCGCCACCGACATATTGTAGAAAAAATATGTCGATGCCAAGGTCCTATTGGACATATGCGTTTGCAACGGCTGTCTACCTGATTAATAGAATGCCATCATCGGTTTTGGAATTCAAAAACTCATTTCAAACTCTTCATGGACATAGTCCAAACTTTCAAAAACTAAGAGTATTTGGATGCTTATGCTTCCCATGGATTAGACCTTATGTATCTCATAAGTTGGATGCAAAATCAACACCCTGTGTTTTTCTTGGCTACTCTATTACGCAAAGTGCATACTTTTGCTTAGATCGATTAACTTCTTGAATTTATACATCTAGGCATGTAATTTTTCATGAGCAAGTTTTCCCATTTTCATTACCTGTTCCACTCAGTTCTGATAGTACTGATGATATGGATTCTATGTCTTACACTCCTGTCAAGCTTGTGTCTATTCATACTAATCCTGCAGGTTCAGTTTCTTCACCACAAAACAAGGAAGATCATACAACATGGGTCTCTCCTGGCTTCTCGTCTGTGCTACCTGACCCGGAAAACACCAATCCACCCGCTACAAGTTCATCCACTCCTACATTCGTTGAGACCACTTCAGCTTCGACATCGCAACAACCTACACGAGATCACCCTCTTGCTCCGATCAGAAAGAGCACTCACCATAAGAAACCAGTCCAAAAGCTGAATCTTCACACGAAAGTTGTGCAAGCAACAGAAACGCCTCCTACAACCATGGCTCAAGCTCTCAAAAGTCCACACTGGCGCAAAGCCATGGAAGATGAATACAATGCTCAAGTTGGTAATCACACTTGGGACCTTGAGAACTTGACTAATGATGTTCGTTTTAATGTGGTAGGTTGCAAATGGATATTCACAATCAAGAGAAATCCAGATGGGATGATTGCGAGATACAAAGCTCGATTGGTTGCGAAATGATTCACACAGAAACCGGGAATAGACTATCATGATACCTTTAGCCCAATCGTCAAACCCACAACCATCCGGACGGTCTTAAGCATTGCGGTTTCCTCCAACGGGCCTATACGCCAACTCGATGTCAACAATGTGTTTATACAAGGAACACTGAAAGATGAAGTCTATATGGTTCAGCCACCAGGGTTAATCAACAAAGACAATCCAACTGCAGTCTGTAGACTTCGCAAAGCCATCTATGGGCTCAAACAAGATCCCCGAGCTTGGTATAATGAGCTCAAAACTGTTTCTACTACAAGTCGGATTCTTCAATTCCTTGGCTGATGCATCTTTATTCATATACTGAGATCAGGGAGTTTTTATTTATATGTTTGTTTATGTAGATAATTTAATAGTGACCGGAAATAGCCAAGCTCATATATCTCAGTTTATCGATTCTCTTTCAAAAGGTTTTTCCCAAAAAGACTTAGAAGATCTTTTTTTTTTCTTGGTATAGAAGTTACAAGATCTTCTAAAGGCATGCTACTAACTCAAACTAGCTACATTGCAGATCTTCTCCACCAGACAAAGATGGAAAACTGCAGACCCATTGCAACACCGATGTGCTCGACGACACCACTTACTCTGCGTACTGGAATTCCTCTTGATGATCCCACTGAGTATCAGGCTGTTGTTGGGAGTCTCCAATATCTATCTCTCACCAGGCCTGATATCTCATTTCCAGTAAATAAGATGTCGCAATACATACACAAACCAACCGATGAACACTGAAATGCAGTCAAAAGAATCATCCGATACCTTGTTGAGACTATGACCAAAGGCCTTGCATTTCACGCCAACAATCCCACTTCTCTTCATGCCTTTACGGACGCGGATTGAGCTGGCAACAAGGATGATTATACCTCAACTGGAGCGTATATTGTCTACCTTGGCCGCCATCCTATTGCTTGGTCCTCCAAGAAACAGAGTGGAGTCTCCTGCTTCTCGACATAAGCTGAATATCGATCTATTGCCTCAACCACTTCTGAAGTCTGCTGGGTAACTTCACTACTCACGAAGCTAGGAATCAAATTGCATATCCCACCAGTGATCGATTGCGATAACATTGGTGCAACTTACTTAGCAGTCAATCCGGTCTTCCATTCAAGAATGAAGCATCTAGCACTTGATTACCACTTTGTCCGCCAATACATACAAGATGGTCTACTTCTTGTCTCTCATGTCTCCACACACAACCAACTTGCAGACGTCCTAACAAAGCCTTTACCACGCCCAACATTTGAATCTCTATTGTTTTAGATCGGACTATCTACCGGCCGTCCAACTTGTGGGGGTATGTAAGAGATATATAGAGTATATATTGGTCTCCCTATGATTATGCACTAACGACTCTCTCCTGATGTATATTTACTTACCATATTACTCTCTTGTACTCTGAGTATATATGTATCTATTATGTGTTAATAATAAGTAAGTCATTCCATAACCTAAGACTAACTTCAAGCACTAACCACTAATCCAATATGCTCTTGATAAAAACTTACTTACGCAATTGTGTACCATTATCATTCCTATTTTGATATTTCCATTATTATTTGTACTCGGCTGGTTTGGAAGACATATACCCTACTGTGATATATTTAGTATCCTTTTACTTATTAGATTTTGTTAGTTTGACAACAAATTGATTAACGAATATAAGCTTTATAAAAAAAAGACCAGTCTATAAGTGAAAATCATGTATATATGATCTTATGGTTGATGCAAAAAAAAAAAAAAATAAAAAAATCTAGAGATATTTTAAGTTTTTGAAATGGCTCAGACTAATCCTCAAAAGAAAATATAACTCATAGATAAACTATTTCTCTGGATTTTAGTGAAAATCTAAAACATATATAATCTTATATCTACATAGTCACAAGATGAAATGTGTGGGTTGATTTCAAAATTTAGACAGGTTCGAAGAAAAAGTAGAGAGGGACAGTACGTGGCAACCAAAGCGAAGTGAAGGCATCCCGTGCTCCATTACCACTCTCCCCGCCGTATCACTTGCCTTTGCTTCGCCTCTGCCACCTTAATTTCACGGATACGTCACTTTGATTGTTGGTGAGGCTACCACGTGATCCAACAACTTCAAGCTACTCATTTATTTTAACTCATAATACATATGCAGTTTTGTGACAACTTGCTCCGCTCACTCAGACTCCCGGTTCACAACGCTGCAGTGCATCGACCCCAATTTCTCCTTTATGAGTTTTCACTAATTCCATAATTAGGTTGTTGATGCGCCTCGAACCCAGGACTTCACCCTTTAACAACCTTTTCACAGGACGAACTGTCACCAATTGAGTTGTAGTGTTTCTAGTGTTTTTATGAATTGAGAGGATGAAATTTAGGAGATGAGGTCTGACTTTTTTATAGGTAAATAAACACCGCATGAATGAGGAATAAGAAGCATTGAATGTTTGATTGTGCTATCTGAAGGTCAAAGGAGTAACAATATGCTTCTTAATGGCAATGAATTGATGAACCTGTAACGTTTTGAATGAGACGAATCTTAAGACAAACCAGCGCAAATGAAGTTTGATCCAAAGATTCATCAGGAAGACACGTCTTGTAAAAACTCATGAAACTCCATTAATGGTGATGGTTCTTGTTGGCTAAGAATTTGTATGACGATGAACATTAGATGACGAATTCAAATGGAAGATGACGATTAAACCTAAACGTCGTGAAGGATAAGATGTTAACCTTACAAAAGGACTGGGCTATTGTCTTTCAGAAAACATAATTATGAAATATCCAGCCCTAATAAGTTATTGTTATGGTCCATATAAAACCATAACAAAACCCAAACAAAATTCATTAACAATATAAGGACACTTGTCACTCTCTCCTCCCTTTATTTGATGACGTAGCGGGATGGAAAGAGAGGAAAGTGTACTTTATATATATATATATATAAGAAGTTATATGTGTCAACATCTTTTTAAACATGTGTTGTGATCATGTCAATTACTAAGTTCAGTTATATAATCTTTCTTATAAGTATATAAAACAGAAATTATAATTTTTTTAGAATTAGTAGTTTATTATAAAATAATATTTTTAAGAATATCAGTCTGTTAAAAACTCCCCAAATAACACTAATTTGATAAGAAAAACATTAAGATTGTGATTGTCAAATAAGTTTTAAAGACTGTGAAGACTAAGGCTTTGATTGCTAACAACTTTTGTTTTAGGTTTTAATTTTAGAATTATGGTTGTTGAGATAGAGAGCGAGAATCAGCAAGAATGATCAATGAGTTAGCCATTAAACATAAAAATGAGATTCTAGTGTTTTTACGAATTGAGAGGATAAAGTTTAGGAGATGCGGTCTGACCTTTTTACAGGAGGATAACCACCGCATGAATGAGGAATAAGAAGCATTGATTGTTTGATTGTGCTAGCTGGAGGTCAAAGGAGTAAAGATGCTTCGTAATGTAAATGAATTAATGAATATGTAACGTTTTGAAAGAGACAAATCATAAGACAAACCAGCTCAAATGAATTTTGATCCAGAGATTCATCAGGAAGATAAGTCTCGTAAAACCTCATGAAACTCCATTAATGGCGATGGTTCTTGATGGCTAAGAATTCGTATGATGATGAAGTTTAGATGACGAATTCGGATGGAAGATGACGATTAAACCTAAACGTCATGAAAGATAAGATGTTAGCCTTACAAAAGGACTGAGCTATTGTATTTCAGAAAACATAACAATAAAATTTTCAGCCCAAATAAGTTATTGTGATGGCCCATATAAAACGAAACAAAATTCAATAACAATAGAAGGACACTTGTCACTCTCTCCTCCCTTTACATGTGTCAACATCTTTTTAAATATGTGTTGTAATCATGTCAATTATTAAGTTCAATTATACAATCTTTCTTATAAATATATAAAACATAAATTATAATTTTTTAGAACTATTAATTTTTTATACAATTTGTTTATAGGACAAATATATAAAATATTATTTTTAAGAATTTAAAATATTAGCCGGTGTTAGAAATTCCCCAAATAACACTAACTTAATAAGAAATACATTAAGATTGTGATTTTGGATAATTTTTAAGGACAGTGAAAACTAAGGTTTTGATTGCTAACGACTTTTATTTTAGGTTTTAACTTTAGAATTATGGTTGTGGAGATTTTGGCTTTACAAACTTTGGATGTTAGGTTAAAGATATATATATATATATATAATATTTTTGATAGTTGAATGTGAATATCACTTTAATATTTCATTCAATGGTGTAAAATTATATTAGTAATGAAAGAAAAATATTATGATATCGAAGATAATGCAATATAGAACTTAAAAGAATAAGAATAAAAACTTAAAATTTATTCATTGAATATATTTATGTTAAAATTGATAAACATTTATATAAAGATTATATAGTTATTGTGGAATAAAGAAAATTAATAGTTTAGAAAAAATACATTTTTTGTTGTAAAAGTCACGTTTAGTTGGTTTTAGAAAATACAAGAAGAGAAAAACTTAAAGTGACGTTAACCACTTTAAAAAGATAGATAAATATTGTAAAAAGTTTAATTGGTGAAGTTTAGATTTTAAAAACTTTATAGTTTCTTAAAACTATTAAAGCTCTAACCCGTTCGGACCCTTAAAAAGACTTTACAGTTCTGAAAGTTATATATTATCCAATCGAGCTTTATTGATTTGAAAGTTTTTTTTGACATCAAAAGGCTGTTTTATTACTCAATCATAAGATGATTTTGGTAACTAGACCGGAATAAAACAACCAACGTAATAAAGAGTTTTATGAAAAGAACGAACATTTTTAGCTAAAGAATCAGCAATCTTGTTTTGTGTTCTTGGAACATAAGATATCTTGAAGTTCGAAAAGCAAAGCTGGAGTGCGCAAATACCCTCTAACTCAATTGTAAAGTTTGGTCAATCGTTAAGATTGTTTAGCATTGTAATTAAATCTTTGCAGTATGTTCCGAAATACTGGCATGACGTTTGTTGCAGCATGCATTCCATTGCCCGTAGTGCTTACTTTGATTTGATTTGAAAGTATTTAAAGTCTCTTAAAAACACTCAAACTCATGTCTTATTTTTGTTCACTAATCGACAGGGTTAACCAATAAACTAGATTGTATAATAAAAATATTTTCTTTTTTATTCGAGTACTGTAGCCAACTTGCAGAAATCCTTTGAGATAGACTTAGAACACATATTGGCCCAACTTATTTTTATGAATACTTGGAAGTCATTTATAACTACAAGTTCAATTATAATGACACTCCTAAAGTAAATTTACAAAAAGACTGCCCTTTAGTAGAATCGAACACGACCTCGCTAGGAAACTTTCAAGCTCTCAAGCCCCTACACTAACAAGAAATTACTATTATTAGCGCTTCAAACTTGTTTATAATATTTGGCGCCAAAAGTTCATACTTCACGGGCTTTAGCCCAAGACCGACACTATATACAATTCTTTTAAATTTTTTTAACCTACATATTAAAACAAAGAACAATACACAAATGTGCCATTTAGAGGATCATTTAGGAACTTGTAAAATTTAAGTTCACAAAAAATTAACTAACCTCAACGGGTAAAAACCCAACACAGATTCTTACATTTTTATATTATTATTTTAATTAAAATTTTTTGCAATTAATTTTTTGTTTTTTCTGAAAAGTCATACCTGGAACGGATCGGGTATCTGGGGTATTTTAAGGTATCCGGATCTGGATCCTTATCCGGCGGATCCATGATTTTACTATCCTTATCCGGATCCGGGGTTCTCGGATATCCGGGTGTCGGATATCCTCCTAAAAATTGTAATATCCGGCGGATATCCGGATCCGGATTAGGATCCTTAAAATAAATAAAACTAATATTAAAATATATATAAATATAAACAATAATTTAAAAATAAAAGTAATATAGTGTTTTTAGTTAAGNTAAAGAGTTTTATGAAAAGAACGAACATTTTTAGCTAAAGAATCAGCAATCTTGTTTTGTGTTCTTGGAACATAAGATATCTTGAAGTTCGAAAAGCAAAGCTGGAGTGCGCAAATACCCTCTAACTCAATTGTAAAGTTTGGTCAATCGTTAAGATTGTTTAGCATTGTAATTAAATCTTTGCAGTATGTTCCGAAATAGTGGCATGACGTTTGTTGCAGCATGCATTCCATTGCCCGTAGTGCTTACTTTGATTTGATTTGAAAGTATTTAAAGTCTCTTAAAAACACTCAAACTCATGTCTTATTTTTGTTCACTAATCGACAGGGTTAACCAATAAACTAGATTGTATAATAAAAATATTTTCTCTTTTATTCGAGTACTGTAGCCAACTTGCAGAAATCCTTTGAGATAGACTTAGAACACATATTGGCCCAACTTATTTTTATGAATACTTGGAAGTCATTTATAACTACAAGTTCAATTATAATGACACTCCTAAAGTAAATTTACAAAAAGACTGCCCTTTAGTAGAATCGAACACGACCTCGCTAGGAGACTTTCAAGCTCTCAAGCCCCTACACTAACAAGAAATTACTATTATTAGCGCTTCAAACTTGTTTATAATATTTGGCGCCTAAAGTTCATACTTCACGGGTTTTAGCCCAAGACCGACACTATATACAATTCTTTTAAATTTTTTTAACCTACATATTAAAACAAAGAACAATACACAAATGTGCCATTTAGAGGATCATTTAGGAACTTGTAAAATTTAAGTTCACAAAAAATTAACTAACCTCAACGGGTAAAAACCCAACACAGATTCTTACATTTTTATATTATTATTTTAATTAAACTTTTTTGCAATTAATTTTTTGTTTTTCTGAAAAGTCATACCTGGAACGGATCGGGTATCCGGGGTATTTTAAGGTATCCGGATCTGGATCCTTATCCGGCGGATCCATGATTTTACTATCCTTATCCGGATCCGGGGTTCTCGGATATCCGGGTGTCGGATATCCTCCTAAAAATTGTAATATCCGGCGGATATCCGGATCCGGAATAGGATCCTTAAAATAAATAAAACTAATATTAAAATATATATAAATATAAACAATAATTTAAAAATAAAAGTAATATAGTGTTTTTAGTTAAGTCTAAGTATATTATTACAAAATCTATACTTATATAATATTATAAAAATAAAAATATAACAAATAAAATTAGTTTATATATATATTACTATTTTGGGAATAATTATCAATAAAAATTACGGATCTATTACGGATCCGGATATCCGGACTAAAAAATCAAGATATCCGGATCCGGATTTGGTTTTGACGGATCCAACATTTTACTATCTGGATCCGGATTTGATCCCTTCGGATATCCAGATTTTTGGAGCGGATCCGGATCGGATCTCGGATCGAATCCGGATCTCGGATAAAAGTCCCAGCCCTAGGACTCATAGCTATTAAAAGCATGACATCTTGAATCCCCTTCTTATTGTTTGAGGAGAACTTTTAATTTTAAACTTTTCTTTCATGTATGATTAACCATTTTGCCATTACTTATGTGTCATCACCACAATCCACCTCACACCCTTTTTTCAAAAGCTCTCTTTTGCCTAGACTAATTACATGTCATGCCATTGCCAAAAACATATAGTATATCCTTCATTTTATTCATCTAATTATATCTTTCATTTTATTCATTAATTGTGTGACAGTTTCCTAAATACAGAAATGGAAATAAGCATTGTATCCGATAAAGAGCTTCTCGGATAGACCTGTGATTACAAAATGAAGCGAAAGGGATGATCGCAAGTTGCATGACCATAAGAGCTCTCCACCGCTCTCTTTGTTTTTTTTAATTAACAAAGCTTTGGAAGGACATGAAAAGGTTACAGACTTACCGACTTACAGTCGAAATTAACACGTTTAGCTATTAAAATCAAATGTGGAAGTTGTTTAAGGTTTTCATTTGCAAAGGTTACAAACTTACCGTCTCTGTGCCATTGTCTTTTGGGAGTTCTTTTGTCCTCGAGATGTTTTGGACCTTTGGTTAGAGTTTATTGCATAGTTTTAATTCCTTATAATATGTTTTACGATTATTTTATAAGTTGATCTCGATTCATAATGTCGGGATATTATAATCTTGGGAATGATTGATGGTCTCATAAGTCGTACCATAATCTATATAATATATTCAAAGTTGGAATTAATATAATTTCGATTAATACGAGCGTCTAGTTGATTTGTTTTTACGACTTCCTTATATATTCATATTTCTATTTCAAAATTTATTTGGAGAAATACCAATGTACTTGCGTTGTGATAGGAGATTTTGCATCTGAATCGACATCTCCATGTTTTCTTATAATTCGAGTTATTCTTTATACCTAATATTTAGTTTTGTACACTTATTGCAATGCAGTTAGTTGTGAACAAAAAGAAAGTTGACTGATTTCAAATTTATAACTATTTAAGTACTCATCACATTAAGTAAATTTGATTGATATTCATCTATATTTCTTACACATAACACATTAATTACTAATCACAATAATTAAATCGGATTGTGATTCGGCTAAATTTTTGAGATACCATATGTGAGTTTCATGTCCTCACTAATTACTCACTATCTAAAATAACATTAATTTTAATGTTAGAATATTTCCTTATTTATCCACATGATTTTCTATATTTAATTTTTTGGTTCTAATATTTTTGTCGATTTCTAAATTAAATTATTAATACAGTAGAATTTTTTTTGTGATATTATGTGAAATATAATAATCAAGTTTATCTACATATAATTGATTTTTTCTGATTAACCTGTCGATTTAAAATCAACATAAACTAAGTATTCATTACAAATTAAATTGTCAGTGATTGATTGTAATCAACAATTTGAAATATTAAAAAAGTGAAATGATATATAATAATCGAGTTTATCTACATACAATCGAATTTTTCTGATAACTTAAATTAGATATCAAGTCATAGTTTGACAACATTGATTGATTTTTCAAATTAAATTGTCACTGATTGATTGTAATCAACAATTTTAAAAAAAAATTAAAAAGAAAGAAAGTGAATTGATTGTAATCAGAAAATATGATTCTATTAACATAAAATTTTCTGCGTTAATTTAGTTTATTGTATGTTAAGGCAAGATTTTATAGTTCATTGGAGCTCAAGTTTTGTGATTTGAAATTATTCGACAATTAGGGCATGATTTGATTTGGTGAAGATTAACGCATAACCCTTATCATTAACAATATAAATATGTTGCCTTGACCTCATGTCTTTTCACCACATTTTTCTTTCCAAATAATCGTTCACAAAACCTTTCTAGCAAGCAGAGCACAAATGGCGGGGCTTCAACTCCGTTGCCGATTTGAAACCTTTTAAGACAATGTGGAGAGTTAGGGTGAGTATCTGAGATTGTGGAAGCAATACTCGGCTGCTTGTGGTCTAACCATTCAATTGGTGCTCATTGATTCTAATGTACATTTCAACAAATTTATCTACATATAATCGATTTTTTTTTTTGATATTATGTGAGTCTGTTTTCAATTTTCTTAAAATATTCATTTCGTTATGTACATGGAGATAAGATTCATGTATTTGGTAAACCAATTCGACCATTTCGGGGAGGTCGTAAATAATATTATGGCTACGATAAGACCAAATATGTTGCACGAAGGACTTCAAGTATAAATTTCACTTATCTATTAGTAAATAATTTTTGTGTCACATAAATGATATCAACTATAAGGCAAGTTTCAATATCGAGAAAGATTAAGGTTTTTGGAAAAAAATGCTTCCTTTATACGATTTGTCTTAATTTCTTTATCTAACAAGTCTTAATTTGTAATTTAATAGTATACAAAAATTTAATATTTTACCTTGGATTAAAAACACAATCATGCCGCCGAGTAACTTCATTTCCTCGGATTTCCTTCTTTTAACGTCCCAAATTAAAAATTATAGAATACGGTTTGTATTAATTTCCTTATTTCATAAGTCCTTATTTATAAATTGATATGTATACGGAATCTTTATCCTAGAACTTTATTTCCTCAAAATTTCTTATTTTATACGTTCCAAGTTTATTTGTGATTAACTAAGAATATGGTTATGTATTATTCTCTTTAGCCATAACGCAAACCTTTAGGTATCCTACTATATATACATATATATCTCAGCCTCTTTAGATGTCAAAGTTACCAAACACTTACCTAAAAACCTTATAACCTAAAGTCGTCAGGTTTGGGTTTAGACAGTGATGTCTACTTTCAGCTATATTTAAGAATTAAGACCTCATAAATCCAACTAGAAGACTAAGACCAAGATAATGTGTACGTGGAAGCAGTATTCCCCGGTTATTGGAGAGACTATTGAGAAGTCTTATGTGGTTCTTTTGTAAATTTATATTGATTCATAATATTGTCAATTTTAACATAATTGTTATAGTATTTAATTATGACAATGGATCCATTGTGTTCTAGTCGCAGGAGATACGATTCATGCGTCTGTTAATAAAGATTGGGTCGTCCGCTTTGATCCCATTTTGAAAAAGGAGTATTCAAAGATTATAATAAATTTTAAAGTCACGCTGTCAGTCGTTGCATATCGAATAACCAAACATCCACCCAAAATAGCGTTTATAAGTACAACCCGTGTTCGTGTCTCTGAACTGTTGCTTTGCCAATTGATTGGTTTCCAACCTGTTGCTTTTAGTGATATTTTATATGGAAACTTTTATACTTATTACTTAGTTAGTTTCAAAACACATTAATAATTATTATTACTTTCTAATATCTATATATTAAAAATAATAATATATTTTAGTCAATCATTCCGCGCAGGGTGCGGGTTATCACCTAGTTTTAGTATTAAGACTGATGCTAAGGACATGATTATTGTGGAATTCTTAGAGTGAAGTTCTTAACGTAATATAAAAACCGTCTCTTAAGTTTTGCTTAGTTAAAGTTAAGAGACGATTCTTATATTACGATAAAAAAATCTCGTCCTAAGAACCATGCAATAATCATGACATAAAAGAATTTCAAATAAGAACTCAGTTCTATCTCTCTCCTCAGCTTTTTCTTATTTTTTATTTTTTTATTTGTAGGATACTCTCTTTTCCTTTGCAGTTTGAGGTGCTCTAACCATTGCACTTCAAGTCAAAAAGACCTAGTTCTTTCACTCAATAATTTTCTACAGCACACCATGCAAAGCGTAATAGCGATAGGATAAATGATTTATTTTTAAAGAGAAGTCTTTGGATGGTTGTATTTAAAAATAAACGATTTAAAACTCAGAAGAACTATGCGGTGTTTAATGTAAAAGAAGTAACCAAGAACCGAATACCGGCGCAATCTAGCAGAAACGATCCCCTGGCTGATCGCTCATGTTAGCAGCGTTGGGTATTTCGAAGTGCCAGAGCCTACCAGCAGATTTGACTCTGTACTTCTTGCATAGGAACTCGTTAGCGTAAGCTTTCTCCACTTTGCGGTCAACGTCATGAAGAAAAACGTGAGTCGTGCCTGCACCCTTCCGGTTACGTGCCATGACAGCTGAGGAGAATATGGCAGCCATCCTCCCTGGCGCGGTTGCGAAGTATCCTTTTGGTGCGTCCACCATGATCAGATCCCACTCGGTATCATAGAACTCATCAGGAAGTGAAGTCAACGCTAATGGACACTTTTCGTTGTCGCGGATGGGGAAAGCGTTGGCAGGTAAACATTTAGGTTCGGACCGGTAGGTCGCGAGAAGATGGTCGGCTTGTGAAAGTTGGGTCCGATACTGAACATGGTGGGCTCTTAGGGACGGTGCGTCCTTGAGGACGGCCTGGATCCACTCAGGATCCTCCTCCATGAACACAGTGGTGCCACCTGGATTGAGGGAGGCCCACATGAGGGAGTCACGACCGAGGCCAAAGACAAGAAAGTTGCAAGGTAAGCGGTCCTTAAGGACCTCTAAGGAGATAGAGATCTCCGCGAAGGTTTGTTGAGGTACGGTGCGTGAGGTTGCGTAATGGACGATGGATTGGAGCTGGATTGGTGTGGCTGTGTATTCTGCTATGGATTGTGCAGTTGTTTTAGCCGTGGAACATAGTGATAAAGTGGTGTCCGTAGCTCGGATGAAACTCGTGATGAGCACTGCGCCACCTATAAGACCAGCTAGAGCAACCACGATGAACCAAGGTCGCTCTAGAAGCGTGTGCTTTGCACCTTTGTGAATCATGATTGATTTTGTTTTTCGTATTTTCTTGCGTTTTGGCGAGAGAGTGTTATACAAGGTGGATGGGATTGGATGAGAAGGTGGGGAAATGATGCTGAGGAAAAAGTCAACGAACGTGAAGCACGTCGGTCTCAGACTCTCAATCATTGCACGTTTGAGTGATAAATCATTTTTGTTCTTATTATCTAATTTAATCATTTCACTTATAAATAAATATTTATCGTTGAGTATTCAGATTTTATTGCATTAATTAATTGTTGATTGAAAGCTTTAGAAAGAATAATTATAAGATAGCATGTATCGTACTTGACATAATTAATGAACGATAAATTATAATTTGATAAGTTGTTTATAGGGCAATTCTCTAAAATAGCATTTTTTAAGTTTTTGTCACAAAAATAGCACTAGAAAAAATAAAATGACCAAAATAACATTTTTTAAAAAAAAATTTGAATTTTTTTTTACTTTTTTTTTTACTTTTTAAATTTGAAACTCTATCCCCAAACCCACCCATTTACTTTAAACCCTAAAGTCTAAATTAGTTAACCCAAGGAGTATAAATGCTTATAAACAAAAATTTTAGCTTCAAAAAAACTCATTTTGGTCATTTTCTTTCTTAAAAACTATTTTTGTGAAGAACAAACTAAAAGGACTATCTAAGGGAATTTCTCTTGTTTATTACTATTTTCATTTTATAGAGAATGTCGTTTAATTTTTTCACATAAATTTTAAAAATAAATTTCCCATTTAATTTAATTAATAGAATATACACAATTTAACATTTATTAAATACTCTATAACATACTTAATTAAAATTATTTAATTTTGTTATAAATATAATATTTGGTGTTTGGGATAATTTTCATATATTATGTATACCACTAAACTATAGTGAAACATGTGGAATTCATTCTGATAATAGATCATGAGAATAGCTAGGTCTGCGAGGTCTTTTCATAAATAGTTTTGTTATATTGATTGTTCTATTCTAGTCTAGTTACCCAAACCACCTCAAATTTGAATAATATAATAGTCATTCGATGTAAAAGAAAAAAATATATTATGAGAATACCCATCTCCCCACTATCAAATTATTAAGCTCCAAGGTCTATCAAAACAAGATGAAGGTAAGCGTGAATCTTTTAGTCTGTATTATTTTCAAACCAAGTGTATCAGGTATAAGTTATACAACTGACATTTGGTGATAATTTTAGAAGTACATGCAAAAACAAAAGTTGGTGCATGAGAACTTTAACAGAAGCTAATGAATTTGCTTCGATAGAAACATAATTTAGTGACATACGGGATCCTCCTCTGGCTAATTTTTATAGATTCATGCTCTAGGGACATGAATATCAATATATTAAACCAGATTTTTTCCGAAGAAAACATAATATTGTAAAAACAACGAAAACTCATGATTTGGACAAAAGACAACTATTGCCAAGCAAAATACAGAAAAACAAGAAAAATTTCTCATGCCTTGAAGGTTATAATCATCCAAAATGGTAATTTTTATGATAAAAAAAACATTACCAAAATTTTGAGAGTGTTACAACACACCAGAACGAAATACTCCTGCCTAATTAATTATCACCAAGACCGATTTTCTTGCATGTACATATGATACAAAAGTGAAGAGCCACTTACCCGACTGGATCAGGTCCCAAACACTCGAGTTGACTCAAAAATTCTGGAGGGAAACAGTACAAGAGGGATCAATGATTTTTTGAGAAAAGA
The DNA here is from genome assembly GCA_012274485.2 of Sinapis alba. Taxonomy (NCBI): domain Eukaryota; kingdom Viridiplantae; phylum Streptophyta; class Magnoliopsida; order Brassicales; family Brassicaceae; genus Sinapis; species Sinapis alba. Next base: position 51,472 of record MU105782.1, on the reverse strand, counting down.
TATGTTTTTCCGAGATTGAGTAACTTCACATATGAACGGTAGATTAAGATATTAGTGGGTTGGGATACAAAAAATAAGAGGATGAAGATACACATAAATGAGAGATGGCAACAGAAACATCAAGATCATTTGTAGGATGCTGATATCTTATGAATTTGCATGATTTTAACTATCATGTTGTGTATATATTGATCATCTAAATCATCATTTAGACATAATTAGATTGCATTGCATTACTTTTGTCTATATCAGGTGTTGGAGATGATTATTGTTGAGTTTGAAGGCATTTGAGAGGTTTTGAGTCAAAAGAGTGAAAGATGAACATGGATGAAGGTTTTACAGAAATATTCTGAAGCTAAAATTTTGGAAAAACATAGTGAATTGAGTTAGCTTTCTAATGGAAGTGGTTTCATGTCATTTGGAGCTGTATTGAAGGAGTTATGATCTATCTACTGGAGTCATATCAACCATGTAGCGACCAGAACCGACCATGGTGTTTCGCGGGCTACATTCGCAGGATGTTGTTGGCCGCGGCGATTGCATGTTTCACAGGCAACTTTCGCGGCCTAGATCTAGTCGCGGCCTAGATCTAGTCGCGGCCATCGTCTGAAGCATAACTTTTTACCATTTTACCCCTCTGTTTCAAGTTACTATAAATATATTGTAAACCTAATCTTAGAGGGGGATCTCATTTTTCTCTTAATACTTTGTCTAATCTTGTAAAAACTTAAACCTTTTTAATCATTCTAAGGAAAGTTCTTCATCTTATATTTTATTTCTCTTAATCATTAATATTATTAGCCTTGAATTTCATACGGGGATAAGAGAGTAGACGCACTTTGGATTCATGGGCTATGGTGATTAGGGTGTCTAAGTAAAGATCTAGGGTGTTTAATGTTAGATCTACTTTTTTGCTTGCTTGTTGAGGGTTCTTAATGCCATTTTAGTCTTGAACATACTAAAACAGAGCTCTAGACATTTCTTGCCCACAAGGTGTATTATGAAATGTCTGAACCAGCTCTTCAATGCTTTTTGCTTACCTTACCAAAAACATTTGATGTTAAAGAAGCTTAGATTGCTAGTAGACTTGTCCATAATGATTGCTTTAGTGATATTCAACCAAAAACATTTGATGTTTGAGTTACTTAAGCAAATGAACATTTATCTTGACAAAGAACTTGTTTAGTGTTGTGTCTAGGCATAAGGAAAGTGTTTGATTGATAGCTTGACACTCTAGCTTGGATCTTAGTCATCCAAAATAAAGTCCCTAGTCCCATGGATTCTACCTTAGCATTTGATTTGAGTTCTTGCACTTGTTTCTTGATTGGATTTGAGATCTCTTTGTTTATATGTCTAGGATCTTAGCTTGTTACAATCAATCATCTTCCTATTTGCTTAGATTAAAGAAGCTTGTGTATTCTTGGTGTATAAGTCTCTAGTTCTCTGTGGATTCGATCCTAAAATGTTACAGTGACATACCATTCGAATGTGGTATTGTTGGCACATTAGGTTAATTGGTGTGTATGTAAACGCGAATATTAGATGCTTGATGATGTCATCTCGTGGCTTGGTGCGATTGTTACGCTGCGGGGAGTTAAACACATTTTGGAAACTTATTTCCAGGGAGTTATGTATTCTCTATGGACAGAGAGGAATACCCGTCTTCACTCCTTTGTTCTAAAACCCGCACATGTTCTTGTCAAGGAAATACAATTGCAAATCAGGTTTTGACTCCCTGGTCTTGATCAAGATACTGCTTCTAAGCGTTTGACTTTGGCTAATGTGAACCCTCCATAAAATCGTCACACACCTGCATCTTTCTTGTCATTGTGGTTTGACATGTTCCAACCGTGAATTATCTATATTATTATCTTATCTTCTAGCTTTTACTTTTAAAACAATGGGAGATTGAGGCAGCTGCAGACTGCAATTTCTTGTAAGGATGTTACGACCGGTAAAAAGAAAGCGAATGAAGTTTTCGAAAAGTGTGATTGAAGACTATCAGATTCTTATCATGATGAAGGCTTCTGCAAATTCAAATAATATTGGAGAGATTTTATTACAGACTAACGAATGTTCAAACACACCTCTTGTGTTTACTAACGCCTATCTTTAGACTTGGAATTTAAACAAATTTTGTGAAGATGTTGTTTCAAAATTCGAAAAAGAATCATTACTTCTTTTTTTTAAACTAAGAGAATCATGAATTCAAAAAAAAAACTAAGAGAACCATTACTTCCCCCTAAGTTAAGATCCCAAAAGAAATAACGAAGAAACACATGATTTGGACAAAAAAATAACTATTGTCAAGAGAATTACAGAGGAACAAAAGAATTCTCCCATGACCAGAAAAGAATCTACAGAGCGACAAAGAAATTTGAAGAAAAGATGATAAAACTGAATGAAAATAAAAACAATGGTCATTTGGTTTTAAGCACGAAAACAACAATGATAATTTGATGGGAACAAATAACGATATATAAGTATAAATTTGGTAAAAAGAGGTATTATTTTGAAAGGTTGTGTTTTTTAAGAAGTGGCGATTCAAAGAAATAAAACGATAGAAATGCCCTTTGCATTATCATTGATGACGACAGACACTAAATTAAACTAAATTTTTATCCACTAGTTTGCTATTATATATAGATTTTCATGTTCTTCTTCTCGTACTTTCATCAATTAAATTTGTCAATAAGAAATATTATGTACGCAGTTAGGAGAAGGAAAATATTTTTAAAATCTTCTTAGTTCTGTTATGCTAATATTGCTCCAGACAAAAGCCCTTTAACAGGCCCAACAATGAAAGTCCCGCTCTCCAGTCTGCATATTTTCCCGCGCTTTTTATCGACAACCCTTTTCTGTTTACCGCACTTTGTACTTGAGCCGAGAGAGGAAACACCACAGAGAACGTCGAAAGAAGAACAAATCTAGAAATGGAGGTGATACGATCTCAGAAACGAACACCCTCCAACGACGCCGTTTCACATCCCAAGATCCCACTATACCTTACAGCTCCACCGATGGAAGTCCGATTAGAAGAATTCGAGCTCTTCGCAATAGATCGCCTACGAGGTATTCATTCTTAACCTATCGAATTCTCCTCCAATCTTTCCGGGTTCTGATCAGTTTTGTTGATTTATGATAGTTCTGAAAGGGGTCTCAGATGGATTAGCTCGCGGGAGAAACCCTAAGGAAATGGATGATCTGGTAAGCTTCATCGTGAAAAACACAATTGCTTCTAGATTGTTTGTTTCTTATCTAAAACCAATTCAATTTCGCGATTAAAGGTAGACACTTTGTGGAAAGAACATATGAGAGATCCGGATGTGTCTGTAATGTTCAACAAAGATATCATCTCACATTTCGTGTTACGTCTCGTTTATTGCAGATCGTAAGCTCCGTTCTTGTCTCATTGTCTATCTTTTGTTTGTTAGATGGTTTTGGTTTCCAAAGTTGATTCTTTTTTTAAGGGATGAACTGAAGAAATGGTTTCTTAGCATGGAAACTGCTCTTTTCCGGCATAGATTCCGGCTTCAGAACTTTGAAACACAGGTACTTGTTCCTTCCTTAGCTTTGGGATGTGTCTGTAATAAAATTTACTGTCTCTTCTTGTTCACAGAGAGCAATTGTGGGAGAGTTTGGATTACCGTATAAGGCAGTTACAGGAGCTGAGCTTGAGGTAACGTTTAGAGTTTTATTTTACTTAAATATTATATATTCGGGATTGTGGTGTGTTTGCTTTCTTTATGGTGCTTATTCAGAATCCAAATCATAGATCTTTGACTATTTGCAGAGTTTGAAGGAGAGGTTGGGGCAAGTGGTACGTTCACTGGGTCAAATTTCACCTGCCGGTAATGATTACATTGAATCCCTTTTCACATCAAGTGTCATCTATTGATGTTATTCTTTAGTATCAGCATAACATACTAGCGGCGTGCCTGGTGTGAATTATGAACTTTGTTGCATTTGTGATATGATTTTTTTTGCCTTCATCTTTGCTTTTTCTAATGGAAGGTTTCTCTTCTTATCCTTTGCAGTTGAAGCTGTATACTATAAGGTACGCCTGCCTCTTCTTTTGTTATTATGTTCATATACCAAAAGCTACGGATTTCACTTATCTGATCCACTATTCATTTGCTTGTTATAAAAAAGGTTCCTTTTGAAGAGGTTCCTGACCTTGTAGCTGGCCGGAGAGTACTTATACAGAAAGGGTATGCCTTTGTTGCTGGCAGTCAGGTAAATCTTGGTTTCCATTTCCAGTTTCAAAATATAACTTCTCCCCAGTTTTTAGTAGTTTCTCATTTGATAACTCGGATTCCTTTCATTTCTCCTATCAGTTGGTTTCACTTGTTGTTACACAATTTCGATCTCATATATCAAAGGCTCTCATTCTGACAAACAGGTTATTCCCTGGTTATATGAATATCTAAAAGTTCCTCTTTATAAATTGCTTTAACAAGACTTTCTTTATGTTTGCAGAAAATGGACTACTACCATTCGAGAGCGAGAGAAAGACAGACTAACTCCTGTAAGAACTTGGACTGAAAGCAACTGTTTTCATCACTCTCCCTTGTCTCCTTAACTTAATTCTTGTTAACAATTCAGATAGTAGAAGCGTTATCTACAAGCTACTTGGGTCCTGATTATTCTCAGGTGAGGATTTTCTTTTTTGAAACTTGTTATATACATTCATAGATATGGAATCACTGGAGCTGTTACTTTTCCTCCACAGTCTACTGAGTACGCCGAGATTTCACTTAAGGATATTGATCAAGTTGCCAAGAGTTCCTTTCCACTTTGTATGAGGCATCTATTTGAAAAAGTAAGTTTGTTCAGGGATTTCAAATCTTCTATCATACTCCCATGCAACTGTAACATGTGAACGTTTACACACACAGGTTCGAGAAGATCATCATCTAAAACATGGAGGAAGAATGCAACTTGGTCTATTTTTGAAGGTCTAATTCTCTTTAATCCATTTCCCCCTTGTCATATATTCCTATTAAGAGTTGAGGCTAGTAAATATGCACCGGTTAATTTGTATTATGCTTTGTCTTCTATTTGTACCTCACTGAAGTTGTCTATTGATGTGTAGGGTGTAGGTCTGAAGCTGGACGACGCCCTAACATTTTGGAGAGCAGAATTCACCAAAAAGGTAACTGGATTCACAAATGTTTTATCTTCTAAGTTTTCAAATCTGTTTTTTCTGCCTCTCCTAGAGGTTTTTTTTGAGCAATCTCTCCTAGCGGTTAATGTGTACTATATCCAGTTTAGAACAATTTTCTCAAAAGAAGCTAGGTTTTCATGGTCCACACAGTGTAGACTTTATGCAGTGTAGACTTTTATCGGCAGAAACTAAGTACTACTGAGCTATATATACTTCTTTAGTTCTTTCCTTATTTTTTCGTAGGTTGGCTCTGAGAGATTTGATAAAGAGTACGCTTACGGCATTCGCCATAACTACGGGAAGGAAGGCAAGAGAACGGTAAGATGCTTATGGTTTCCAAAATTTTTTATTACACGTCAACGAAAGCTGCAATGATGAGTTTCATCATGTAAGATTCTGATACCAAATTTCACTTTCCAATTTCAGGATTATACCCCTTATGCTTGTCAGAAGATCATATCATCTGCTCCTGGTGCTGGGGATCATCATGGCTGTCCTTACCGACATTTTAGGTCAGTTTGCTTCTTTCATTCAGCAGAAGTTGTTGCTATTTGCCTCTTTGTGTAGCTTATAAAGAGAAACAATAATTTTTAAGTAAAAAGACGTGTTAGGTGAATCTGAAAGTAATGTATGTATCTCATGGAATTGTGGTGGTAAAATGACAGTGAGGATAACCTGAGAGCAGCACTTGGTAGAATGGGATTGAGTTCTCGTGGAATGGAAGATGTAATGGATAAAGTGCGGAACAAACATTATCAGGTGATTAGCTTATATCTCTTGCTTAACCGTTAATCTTTTCTACGAGCAAAAACTGACGTGGTATTCTTTGTATGCATGTGGGGACTCTGCAATACTAAAAGCTTGCATGCACAATGACCTTTGAAGCAGTTTATGGTACATCGTGTGATGCTGGTATCAACCATCCAAACCAATACTTCGAGGAGAGTCAGAAGATTTTGAAATCCAAGACGCCACCTGCTCCGGTTTAAATAATGTTAGTAAACTGAGTTTTTCATAATTTTGGTAAAAGTGGAGGAAATTTCAATTCATAAACCATGGCATGCATAAACCTTTCATACTTTTGTCACACTTAAAAGTCGAAAGAATTAGATTAGTACCAATACTCAAACCAAATATGGTCCTCTTCTCTCTCACGCAATGTCTCCCTCGCTAGCATTATACATTGGATTGGGACTCAGTCTTATCTTATCAGCTCAGTGGCACGGCTTCACATTTCAAAACCTTCATCTCAGTGGCGCCATCAGAGTTTTTGCATGAACGTGTCCTAGAATATTAAAATAAGCCCAGTTCCCAACTTCAAATCATAATCATGTAATCATTTTCATATATTTTGTAGACTTCAACTGTTGTTTTGTCAAAATTAGATCTGAAAGTATTTTGATCAGGATATTATTTGTTTGTTGTCTTCTTAATCAAAATCTTTTATTTTATTTTTATAGAGTTAGTATCCTACTAAAAATTGAAGTTTTACCAAATGTTCGTACAGAACACCGGACATCTAAATAAATACTCCTTCCGTTTCAAATTAGATGTTGTTTTAGAGTAGAATTTTTGTTTCAAAATAAGTGTCGTTTTCGGTTTTCAATGCAAAATTTATTGGTAATATTTTTTATTCTATTTTTCTATTAGTTGATATATAGTTAGGTGTATTGGTAATAATGTTTTTATTTTAAAAACATGTAAAATTAAATGTTTCCTTAATCTGTGTGCATAAACCTAGAACGAAAACTAATATAAAACGAAGAGAGTACAAATTATAAAATTATTAATCAAAATAGATCGAAATAAATTATAATAGCACCACAATTTTGGATATTTGCTCTATGTCTACCGGACAAGTGTATTATCCACAATTTAGGAACGTCGGCCAAAGAAAAAAAAATATTAATGAGAAGAAGAATCTTAAAAGACAATGACAATTATACCCTGAGAAATTGTCAATGGCAAGTTGAATTATTTTGTCGTCGTGCTCTCCAGTCTCTCCACATTAACAAAGTCAAAACGAGAATAGGGGTGATTCCGTAGTTTTATTCCGTAGCTGCGAGGAGGACAGCTTGACAGGAAGTAATTAATTATTTTATCGAACCAATAGTGACGATTAGATAGCATGGGCATCGCCACAGAGGATCACGCATAACATCCATCTTCGTGGCTATCTGTCGGAAGCGTCCTCTGCTGTTCCCAAAGAAACTTGGTCAGTCCATAGTCAATTTTTAACTCCTTACTTCGTTTTTATTTAATCTTCTTCTCTATCGTTATATACTCTTTACCGACTCCTCTCTCTTATCTCGATCAATCATTGCGAACATCCTAGGAACGAAGACCAAACTGATCCTCATGTGTTGTGTCGAGAGCGTAGTAGATTGATTGATCAACTACTTCAATCCCTCCGAAAATCCACATATCGTTATGCAGTCCGGTGAGTTTCTCAACACAGAATCATTGTATTTCGATGGCTAAAGGTTAAACCTTTCGTTTTCTTCTCTCTTCTGATGACTAAAGTCTAAACCTTTCGTTTGTTTTGTATGTATAGAATACGAGATTAGTACTCTGTACCAAGAAGCTCAGACTCGTTGGTTGAAACCCCCTGAGGTGCACTTCATTTTGCACAACCATGAACGCTATCAGTTAACACATAAGGCACCTCAAAACCCTACCAGTAAGTTTGACTTTACTTGCTTCAGATGAAACGTAATTGTTTTTTCATACAAGGCTTCCTGTCTCAGGTGGATCTTTGTTTCTTTTCAATAGAAGAGTTCTTAAATTCTTCCGTAAAGATGGTCATCAGTGGCGGAGAAAGAAGGATGGTAGAGCTATCGCTGAAGCTCACGAACGACTTAAGGTTGTTTTAGGGATACTTATCTTCAAGTTCTTAGATGTTAATTTGCTAGGCTAGTCAATGGTCTTTAGATATGTTCTTGAAGGTTGTTAATGACTCTTTGATGTGTGTTTTGTGAACAGGTGGGTAACGTCGAGGCTTTGAGTTGTTATTATGTCCATGGAGAGCATGATCCTAATTTTCAGAGACGTATCTACTGGATGCTAGATCCGTGAGTGTTGTTTACTCATACTCCATACTTCCTAATTTGTGATGTACTTAAATGTTTTCTCACATGATGCTCTTTATATCAGAGGGTACGACCATATTGTCCTTGTTCATTACAGAGATATAAGTGACGGAAGAGAGGTGACTTTCTCCTATAACCGTATAATTGTTTTAACAGAGGGAGGCTGACCTTTTGGTTTCATTGTATGATGTTATGGTTGGCTTTAACTTTTCAGGGAAGACAAACTAGTGGAACTATTTTGCAGTTCTCACAGAATGCTTCGGCTCTCTTTTCAAGTCCAAGCTCCATTGGGACTCAGAGTGCAAGCTACAATCATTACATTGGTGATTCTGCTGACGTACTTCAGCAGCATTCATCTACTTCTCCGGGCATTGCAGAGGTTAACTCTGAAGTTGTCTTTAACAGTAAAGGAGTTGAGACCCCGGAGGGCAGTGGAAGTTCTTATGAGTTTGAAAATAGGCAGGCTATAAAGAGGCTTGAGGAACAACTGAGTCTCGGTGATGATATTGTTAATACTGTAGATCCACTTTACGCTCAAAACGAAAGTTTGGATAGTCTCCAATTTCTAGAGTTTAGTAAGGATGTCGATCACCTTGCTCAACCACCAAGTGTATATCAGAGACCAGAGAATAACAAACTAGAAAGGTGTTATGGAGGGTATGTTGGAGCCCAATATAACGTTAATACGGTAGATCCTCTCTACAGTCAAAATGAAAGTTTGGATAGTCTCTTATCTTTAGACTCTGCTGAGGACATCAATCACCTTGCTCAACCAGCAACTGGACATCAGAGACCAGAGAATAACAGACTAGAGAGAAGTTACGGAGGGTATATTGGAGCTGACTATCATCCTAACAATCTCACTCTCGTAAAGAATGATTCAGGTACGCCAAGTTATAAAGCATTGGTTTTATTTTCGTTCTATGCTCTCACTGTAGTAGACTGTATAGCTTCAGAATGCTCTTGTAGTCTTGTCATGCTTTCTTCCTTGTTTATCTTTGCATGATATTGTGGATACCTGGTATTGGGTACGGTTATTAGGAAGAGTAACAAGTATTCGTCTTACAGGTGGTAAGGGAGGGAGTGGCGATCAAGAGTCTGAATCCTGGAAAGATGTGCTGGAGGCATGTGAGGCTTCTATAGCTCTTAACTCTGAGGTATAATGAAATGAAATGTGGGATCAAGCAAGGAAGACTATCTTGTATCTGTTAACTAACTTTCAAATTAGTAAGTAAAATGTTTATAATCTTTTATCTGCTGTTTTGTTGAAAGCAGGGAAGCACACCAAGTTCGGTGAAAGGATTGCTACCTGGAATGCAGGAAGATTCTAACTGGAGTTACAGCAACCAGGCTGACCAAGGTATGTCATCTGCTTTGCTAAAGAATACTGTTAGGCTTCAACGTCGTTCAGTTCTAATAGTTTTGTTAAATTTCAAGTTTCAGGTACATTGTTGTTGCCTCAAGAACTTGGTTCTTTCGAACATCCTGCTTGTTTTCCTGAGCTAGGAGCTCCTGAGACTAATGCCGAGTACAGTAGAATAATGGATGATGAAGGGATAATCAGGATGCCTCTTGAGCAAGAAATGAGACCGACAGTTTCACATAAGCAAGAGTTTACTATCCAGGACGTATCGCCAGAGTGGGGTTACGCGAATGAAACTACAAAGGTATGATCTCTTACACCATCTTTTTAATATTTAGTTGAGATTCTGATCGATGTGGGAGTGCATAAATCTACTCCTATAAGTGATAATACTTAAAATGATGTTATTTTCTTCCCTGGTTAGACTAAATGGTTGGTGATTAATTGGATATCCATCTTGACAATGCAGGTGATAATCATTGGATCATTTCTCTGTGATCCAGCTGAATCAACATGGTCTTGCATGTTTGGAAGCGTTGAAGTTCCCTTTGAGATCATCAAGGAAGGTGTTATACGTTGTGAAGCCCCTCCATGTGGCCCTGGGAAAGTGAACTTATGCATTACGTCTGGGGATCGACTCTCTTGTAGTCAAATAAGGAAGTTCGAGTATCGTGATAAGCCTGACACATCTTGCTTTAGATGCAGTCCAGATGAGCTTTTATTACTTGTAAGATTTGTGCAAACTCTTCTATCAGATAGGAAAAATAACCTAGAACCGGGCATTGGTAAGTTGAAGAAACTGAAAGCTGATGATGAGGAATGGAGCCATATCATTGACATGATTCTTGAGGGCACTGCAACATCATCAAGTACAGTTGATTGGCTTTTACAAGAACTGCTTAAAGATAAACTGGATGCGTGGCTGTCTTCGAGATCCCAAGATGAATATCAAACATCTTGTTCTTTGTCAAAGCAAGAACAAGGCATTATTCATATGGTTGCAGGCCTTGGCTTTGAATGGGCACTCCATCCAATTCTTGGTCTTGGAGTCAGTGTGGATTTTCGTGATAGTAACGGATGGAGCGCTCTTCATTGGGCTGCACGATATGGGAGGTAAGCAGACTATAAAGAGTAGACTAAAGCAGTTATTGTTAGACAATAGCTTCATGATGAAGAGCCTTCATCTGAATCTAATAACCGTTACTGTTGTCTTTGCTGTGGCAGAGAAAAAATGGTGGCTGCCCTTATAGCTTCAGGGGCATCAGCTGGAGCAGTGACTGATCCCAAAGCGCAAGACCCGGCTGGTAAAACCGCAGCTTCCATAGCTGCCTCTAATGGCCACAAGGGTCTCGCAGGTTATTTATCCGAGGTGGCGTTAACAAACCATCTCTCGTCGCTCACACTTGAGGAAACAGAACATTCTCTAGACTCTGCTCAAGTGCAAGCAGAGATGATCGTGAATTCCATCTCAGGAAGAAGTCCTCCCGGTAATGTTGATCCACATTCACGGGCTGCACTGAGAAACGTAGCTCAAGCAGCTGCGAGAATCCAGGCAGCATTCCGTGCACATTCATTTAGAAAGCGACAAGATAGAGAAGCAGCTATGGCTGCTTGCTATCAAGAGTACGGGATCTATGCAGATATCGAAGGGATCGCAGCCATGTCGAAGCTAGCGTTTGGAAATGCGAAGAACTATAATTCAGCAGCTTTATCTATCCAGAAGAAGTACCGAGGCTATAAAGGTCGTAAAGAGTTTCTTGCCAAGCGCCAGAAAGTTGTGAAGATACAGGTACCTTAACAGCTGTCCTAAGATAGTTATAGTTGTTTTTCCTTGCAGCTCTTTATTATCTTTCTATACTTGGCAGGCTTATGTTCGAGGTTACCAAGTAAGGAAGCATTACAAGGTTATCTGCTGGGCAGTAGGAATTCTAGATAAGGTTGTACTGAGGTGGAGAAGAAAAGGTGTTGGCCTTAAAGGGTTTAGGCAAGATGTAGAAAGTAGAGAGGAGGAGAGTGAAGATGAAGACATTCTCAAAGTGTTCCGCAAGGAGAAAGTAGACGGAGCAGTGAACGAAGCTTTCTCTCGTGTTCTATCGATGACTAATTCTCCGGACGCTCGCCAGCAATACCAGCGCGTACTTAAGAGATACTGTCAGACAAAGGTGAGTACTAGTTTGCAATTACATAACTTAGGAGGAGGATGTAGTTAACTAATAAGTCAGTGTGGGAATGATGAAGGCGTTTGAGAGGGTGTTTTTCTGAATGAATCTTTAAATTTTTGAAGGCTGAGCTTGGGAAAACAGAGACATTAGGAACAGATGGTGGTGATGAGGATGATGTGTTGCTGGACATAGCGGATATGCAATAAGATAATTTGCGTACACTGCCTTGAGAGGGAAAGACACGCAGCTAGATTTAAAAAAAAGTGTGTATTTAGAGGTTTTAATAATTAATAATAATAGTCTGTAGATTTATGAATTTCGAGAGTGAGAGTAGTTTTGTAGATTTACAATGAAGAGAAGCTGTTATTAGTGAGTGTGTGTAAATGATCTATCTCTCTATTGTGGCTAAATTTTATGGATTTTCTTGTAAAAGGAAAAAAGAACAAAGTAAATACAAATTGATGATGATGATGTGAAGATGACGACAGGGTCCACGCTCGTCTTGTCTTTCTCCATGATCGAACCTTTAGCAACATAAGCTTCTTTTCTTCCTCTTATAAGGGAAAGTTGGTCTTATAGTACACAGCTGGCGTGTCTGTGTCTAGTATCAACGTCCAACGATACCTACTGCAGCACTTGCTTTAGCGATGTTCTTCTTACTGATTCAACCTAGTGGCTATTCAAGGTCAGCTTCATTCTCAATTCACTATGCATAAAAGAGGGAGTAGTATTTCAATAAACCCAATTAATAATTTTGAAATAAACAATTTAATATTATTCAATAATAAAAAGTTTATAGAAAGGACAAAATCCTATCTTTCTTAAACAACTTTTTTATAACTTTTATCTTTCTGAAATGAAGGTAGTATTTATTTATTTGATATATAAAACTTTATTATTCAGACAGATATGTGTTGTCATAATTTCTCTTCCTTGTTTACAATTCTATTTTATCTCTCTTACTGTTTTCATATTTATTTTTAAAGAGTGAAATACCTACTTAGAAATCACTATTTGGAGAAGCTAAACTGTCTGGAGAAGTATATATCCGCAAAGCCTAACCAACCATTTGAAAGAAAAAAACTAGCCAAGCATAAACAAATAAAATCGATAGATAAAAGGGGAACACCATACAAAAGACACCATACGCATGTAAACTTACTAACCTCTCATTAAAAACGACAAAAATAAAGAAACATAAACTTATAAATTCCTGAATATACCAACTTATTCTCCAAAAGCAATCATCAACCAATTAACCCTGAGACAATAAAAACAAAGTCAAAGAAAATGAAAACGTCAAGAAGCCTCTTATGGAAACTATCCATCATTGTTTTGTTAGCAGTCTTTTCTCAACCATCCTTCTCAGGTGATACTGGTTCATCGGATGAAATGGAGACTGGGAACGAACATGAAGCCGACGCCATGATGAAACCACAAAGAATAGGAAACCGTAAGCGTAGAGGTGGTGGTGGAGCCATAGTCCAAGGTGCTGAGATGAATTGGCCAGGCAAATGGGAGTTATTCCTGAAGAGCTCAGGGGTATCGGCCATGCACGCTATTCTTCTGCCATTGATCAACAAAGTACAGTTTTACGACGCAACCATTTGGAGAATTTCACAAATCAAGCTCCCTCCAGGCGTACCTTGTCACGTTTTTGACCACGTGCATAATAAAGTTGATTGTTGGGCTCACTCTGTCCTCATTGATATCGAATCCGGACACATCAGGCCTCTAGCGGTAACAAAATTACTATTTATTATTACTCGTTTAATATTACTTCATCCATTTTTTACGTTTTAAGATTATGCATATGAGTTTACAGTATAGTTAATCTTATTACTTTATAAACAAAAATGTCAGTTATTTACATAAATACAGTTTAACTAATAACAAAACAAAAATACAGATAGTCTTACAAAAAATTAAGAAATTTTACATTAATGACTACATCATCTAATTTGAAACTGAAAAATAGCCCTTAAGAAAGAATATTGACCAAAAATATTATTTTTTTTTTTTTGAAAAATTTAATATTTTGTTCGTATTTTTAAAAATTTGATACCCTAACCCAAAACACCACTCTTTAACTTTAAACCCTAAGTTTAGATTACTTAACCCTATGAATATAAGTGTATATTTATCTTTTTAAGGAAACATTTTGGTCATTTTCTTTCTTCTTCTGTGCTATTTTTGTGATAATTTTTTTTTTAAAGTTATTCTAAAGTACTTCTCAAATATAATATGGAATCTTGCATATTAAACAAGAAATTAAAATTGTCCTAAAGTACTACACCAACGTTTTTGGTAAAACCGTACACAAACCTAATACGGGACTTGTTATTATGGCAGCTTACAACGGACACATGGTGTTCGTCAGGAGGTCTAACCATAAACGGGACATTGGTAAGCACAGGAGGATTCCAAGGAGGAGCAAACACAGCCAGATACCTTTCCACCTGCGAAAACTGCAACTGGGTGGAGTATCCAAAGGCATTAGCTGCACAGCGATGGTACTCAACACAAGCCACTCTCCCTGACGGCACTTTTGTCGTTGTTGGAGGCCGACAAGCTCTCAACTACGAATACATCCTCCCTGAAGGAATAGACAACAAGAAACTCTACGACTCACATCTTCTTAAGCAAACAACTGATCCCGAAGAAAACAATCTTTACCCATTCGTTTGGCTCAACACTGATGGTAACCTTTTCATGTTCGCCAACAACCGTTCCATCCTTCTTAGCCCGAAAACNTTATTTTTTTTTTTTTGAAAAATTTAATATTTTGTTCGTATTTTTAAAAATTTGATACCCTAACCCAAAACACCACTCTTTAACTTTAAACCCTAAGTTTAGATTACTTAACCCTATGAATATAAGTGTATATTTATCTTTTTAAGGAAACATTTTGGTCATTTTCTTTCTTCTTCTGTGCTATTTTTGTGATAATTTTTTTTTTAAAGTTATTCTAAAGTACTTCTCAAATATAATATGGAATCTTGCATATTAAACAAGAAATTAAAATTGTCCTAAAGTACTACACCAACGTTTTTGGTAAAACCGTACACAAACCTAATACGGGACTTGTTATTATGGCAGCTTACAACGGACACATGGTGTTCGTCAGGAGGTCTAACCATAAACGGGACATTGGTAAGCACAGGAGGATTCCAAGGAGGAGCAAACACAGCCAGATACCTTTCCACCTGCGAAAACTGCAACTGGGTGGAGTATCCAAAGGCATTAGCTGCACAGCGATGGTACTCAACACAAGCCACTCTCCCTGACGGCACTTTTGTCGTTGTTGGAGGCCGACAAGCTCTCAACTACGAATACATCCTCCCTGAAGGAATAGACAACAAGAAACTCTACGACTCACATCTTCTTAAGCAAACAACTGATCCCGAAGAAAACAATCTTTACCCATTCGTTTGGCTCAACACTGATGGTAACCTTTTCATGTTCGCCAACAACCGTTCCATCCTTCTTAGCCCGAAAACGAATAAAGTCATCAAAGAGTTCCCTCCTCTCCCTGGCGGTGCACGTAACTACCCTGGCTCAGCCTCCTCTGCTCTTCTACCCATCCGTCTCTACGTCAAGAACCCTCCTGTCATCCCTGCTGATGTCCTTATCTGCGGTGGCGCCAGACAAGATGCATACTTCCGTGCTGACAGGTTAAAGCTTTACGATGCAGCCTTGAATGATTGTGCAAGGCTAAGCATCAACGGTAAAATGCCTGCATGGAAAATAGAGAACATGCCAATGCCACGTGTCATGAGCGACGCTGTGGTCCTACCCAATGGCGAAGTTCTCATCATTAATGGGGCGAAACATGGAGCATCTGGATGGGGCTTAGCTAAAGACCCGAACTTCTCACCACTCTTGTACACTCCAAACAAACCAATAGGCAAACGTTTTAAAGAGCTCGCTGCTTCCACTATCCCCCGCATGTATCATTCCATCGCTATCGCTCTACCTGATGGTAAAGTTCTCATCGGTGGTAGCAACACCAACGATGGTTACAGGTACGATGTTGAGTACCCAACAGAGCTCCGTATAGAGAAGTTCTCACCGCCTTATCTTGACCCGGCTCTTGCCAATATGAGACCAAAGATTGTGAACACCGATACACCCAAACAGATCAAGTATGGGCAAATGTTTAACGTGAAGATCGAGCTTAAACAAGCGAATGTGGCAAAGGAGAATGTGATGGTTACAATGTTGGCACCACCGTTTACTACACATGCTGTGTCGATGAACATGAGGTTGCTCTTGTTGGGTATTTCTGATGTCAAGAAAGAGAATGGCGACTTTCATCAGATTCAGGCTGTTGCTCCTCCCAGTGGAAATGTTGCTCCTCCTGGTTATTATCTTCTCTATGCTGTCTACAATGGTGTCCCAAGCGTTGGAGAATGGATTCAGGTCTTGTGAGTTTAATTACCAAGTACAAATGATGATGTACATATTTTGAATTTAGCCATTTTTTGCACCCGTACCATTTCCATTTTTTTTTGTAAAATAAAACAATTTCTTCTACTAACATAAACATTTTATTTTGATTCTTATAGTTACTGTATATTTGTTTAAATTATTTTGTATCAGAGATAAGACATTTAAGAATAAAATATCAGGATTCATAACCATGATAAGGAAAGATCTCTAATGTTCTTTTGTTTTGAAAAAAAAATTATAAAAATGAAAAGAAAAAAAATCAATTTTAATGGTGCATTATTTTAAATAAAAAAAAAAGATCTGAATAATATCTTTTCAAACCGAAAAACAATTCTCACAATCTCATTTTACTATTATTTTATTCATTTACAAATTTGATCCTTCAAATTATATATCTAAGAATAATAAATATTTGTGTTTTATATTTTGAGGAAGTTATAAATATTTTCATTAATACAATTATAAGTTCATTTTACGTTATTATAAACTCTATTACAAACTTAACTAATGTCTATAATAAAAATCTAAATAAAATTAGTAATTTTAAAATAAAAGCATTAATAACTTGTTAAGAAAGTGTCCATACATTATGATTCCTGAGAAATTTATGGGTGGAATAAAAGCTGAACACAATCAAATGAATTGAACCAATCAACCCAAACTATAAATTTCATTAATACCAAGTCACTTTATAACCAAATTAAACCAATATCATTGTTGCGAAGAAACGCGATGGATATAGTTATAAGTAAAAATAAAGGATATGGTTGGATTGGTAAATTTATTTTGTTAGGATGAAATCATGGAACTATGTGATGTATGTGATTGGTGAAGATTCAGATTACTGAAAAGGAGAAGTTTGAGGATATGAGTGTTGATTGGGCATGTTAGGGCATTTTCTGTACGAGCGATGGCCTTGGGGGGACATTAGTGGCCCATTGGTACGGGCGGTTGGCCAAAGGGGACAGCAGCGGGAAGTAAAGAGTATCCAGTTGTAATTGTGATTATGCACATTTGGTGATAATTTGTAGTGAATTTAATGTTGTACCAATCTTGATGTTTGTGCTTAATTAGTCTATGTGATGCATTGAGTTGTATAATTGTTCATGCGGAGAGACTAGTGTAAAAGCTACTTTACTGAGCATTCCACTTGTTCACTCCTCCCCTTCCACTTACTCATTCCTTCCATTTTCTTGTGTGCAAGCCTGTAATTAGGATTGATGGATATTGTTGGATTTGTAAACTTAAACAAAAAGGAACACATCTGGGTATCATGGGACTGATGGCGAAACACAGTGGCTTGCCTTA
Source organism: Sinapis alba (assembly GCA_012274485.2). Taxonomy (NCBI): domain Eukaryota; kingdom Viridiplantae; phylum Streptophyta; class Magnoliopsida; order Brassicales; family Brassicaceae; genus Sinapis; species Sinapis alba. The sequence continues at coordinate 33,931 of MU105782.1, read as the reverse complement.
TTGTATAGACATGTGTTTTGAAATCCGCATTCGCCGGCTTGTAGGGTGAACGAGTTTAAACTTTGGTATCAAATTTTGGATTAACATAAAAAAAGAAGAAGTAGTTTATATTTATTAGATTCATTTATGAAGAAATATGAAAAGTTACAATAAGAGATTCATCTTTTAAAGTAAAAATGCATTCAGCACGGAAACTCAAATCATTAGGGAATTGACTATATTATCACTTATTGCAACAACATTGAGTGTTATGTAGAGAAATAATAAAGCAAGCCCCATTATGGAATCCTCGGCCTTGACAATCCTTCTGGCACTCATAGGCTCCGTATCTTCCGTGCGCAGTTGGCCCACATTGGATACCAAGACAGTCTGATGGTTCTACACATACAATCAAATATATATATATCAAAACTAAATAAAAAAAAATTATTGTATGTACATTATAGACATGAATATACGTGGCTAATAATTATTATCAATTTAAATGATATTTGCAGGGTCATATTCTTGTTTACATAACAAAAAAAAAAGAAAAAAAGAAAAAAAGAATTAATTTTGTAAAAAAGAACATACGTTCAAAGGCCCAAACGTCGTTCTTTGACAGTGATATTGCCAACATTACTGCAAGAAAAAATGTAACAAAATGCTTTCTGGCACTCATATTTTCTAGTAATAAAGCTATTGAAACTATAGTTTTTTTTTTATTTTTGCTAACAATATATATAATTGTCTTTTCTTTTTAAACAATATATATAGTTGTCTTATATGATGTTCTGGTTCTTCATGTAGAGCTCTATTTATATGAGGTCTCTTGCCTAGTAAAGTTTGAATATTTTTTAAAATTCTATTATTATTTTTTACCTTAAATAAATAACTATATTTGCTAATAATAATTTATTCAAAGATATTCATATTTTATTATATATTAGAATGATTTAAATCATTATTTTATATTTATTGGCACTAATTCATGGAGATGTTATTACAATCAAAAAGCTAATTCGAGATTTCCAACAAATCAGTTATACATATATTCCACCATGTAGAATCGAGATATAGCAAAAACACAAAGCACAAAGTAATTCCAAGAACAAGTATCTCTTTTATTAGAAATCTTTTACACAATCTCTTACAGACTTGTTTGATCCGAATTACACAACTCGACACGGATCGATTCCTAACACACCCAACTTGCTTGACTCAACACCTGTTGATCAAGTCTTCCGACCCTCAGCAATGAAACCCCAAAACCCCTTTTGTGTTTCTCTCTGAGAATTACAATCAAAAGCCCTAATTCTAAAACTAGGTAAAAACCAAAATATATATTAAATAATCTTTTCCTATTATCTAATATATTATTTCCTATATCTTAGCTCACAAAATCTTTCAATTTCGTCAACTAAACATATGGAAATATCTCACAATATCACATCTTGACGTTTCCTTTTTATTCTCCGAAGCATGTGTAACACATTTCTCTTCATGTGTAACACATGTTACGAACCATAACTTCACCACTGCAGCAGCCTACCAAGCTCCAATTTCTTGAGCTTACATTCTCCCCCTTTTTCACTGAGTTTTACAACTCAAGCTCACTAACCTCTAACTCTCATCAAAGTAAATTTCAAAACTCCCCCTGAATCAAGTATCATCTCTTCCTTCTTAAGTGAAAAACTCTGTGAAAACTTCATGGTACTTTTTGGACCACCAAAACTCTTAATTCCTCCTAGGCCATCGAACTGGTTCTTCAAGCTCAGTATATTGATCACCTATTTGAGTGTATGATACACTGGTATGCCCGTATGATAAGCCTTTCATAAACTTAGGATACAAATCCTTCTTAGCTATCCATACATATCCATACCTTCTAGGTTCCACATAAAACAAGTTCATCCTCCAAGCTCTCTCAAGCTGATTTCTGCGAGCATAACAATAAGCAACACTATGTCCGATCTGACCACAAAAGTGACAGCCATTCCTTTGCTTAGCAATAACTTTTCTGTCTTGAATCTCTTTTGACTTTGTCACTGATCCTGATTTTTCTTCAGCTTTTGCTTTGTTAACTTGTTGAGCTGCAGACTTTAGTTTGTCATCTGATTTTACTTCAGCTTTTATGAACCTTATCCTTTCAGCCTCGCCATACTCTTGTGAAGTCGACCCTTGATAACCCAAACCCCAACTGATTTTTGGACATTGTTGGATTGACAATATATGATCAAGAGTTGTTGATCCAGTGTTCAACATTCTCACTTTCTTGTAGTTCTCAGTAAGTTGTCTTTC
>MU105782.1:0-30490 GCA_012274485.2 Sinapis alba | reverse complement strand
ACTCGACACGGATCGATTCCTAACACACCCAACTTGCTTGACTCAACACCTGTTGATCAAGTCTTCCGACCCTCAGCAATGAAACCCCAAAACCCCTTTTGTGTTTCTCTCTGAGAATTACAATCAAAAGCCCTAATTCTAAAACTAGGTAAAAACCAAAATATATATTAAATAATCTTTTCCTATTATCTAATATATTATTTCCTATATCTTAGCTCACAAAATCTTTCAATTTCGTCAACTAAACATATGGAAATATCTCACAATATCACATCTTGACGTTTCCTTTTTATTCTCCGAAGCATGTGTAACACATTTCTCTTCATGTGTAACACATGTTACGAACCATAACTTCACCACTGCAGCAGCCTACCAAGCTCCAATTTCTTGAGCTTACACACCATACCAATTGTAGATAGATTTTTATTTTGTCTAACCTACCATAACCAAATGCAAAACAATAGTCAGTCTTTGTTGACGTTTTTTTTTTGAGAAATGTCTTTGCTGATGTTGAATAATTAGATTATGAAGTTTGACTGAAACTGAGTATATATCAACAAACTATATTTGAATAAAATCAGGGAAAAGTTTGTTTGTCACTAGCTAGTTCATTGTTCTATTACTAAATTAATTTTTATTTTATTTCAATTATTGATTTATTTTTGTTGTATGTTGTATTCCTAATCTTTTGTTATCAAAAATCTTATTCATATACAGTTATAAAGTATGTTTTACAACTCAAAATATTAAGTTGTCCCTAAGATAAGACCTATTTTGTCGATTACATGAAGGGAAAAAAACTCTTACAATAGATTTTTTTCCACAATTTAGTTAAATTTGATACACTTAATCGGATTCCCCATATTATCAATAATGACTTATTGATTTAATTTTTAAAAGAATAATGATTTAATTTCAAATTATTTTCTGTAATTATGAGTTTATTTAATTTTGATAGACCTACTAGTTTTGCGGAAATTTATTTCCTTTTTGAAACAATTTTGTTTAATTATGAAATTTTATAGATCTTCACAAGTTTGTTTCATTTTGACCATACATGTGTTCTATTTCTATTGCAGATCTGTTTCCATTTAAACAGACAAAATTAAATATGGGAATATTGCCAAATATAATTTAAAATTTATTTTTAAATATAAAAATATACCAAAAATTCAATTAAATTCAAAAGTAAACTATAAGTTTTGTGAATATAATCAGTCTTTTATGACCAAATAAAAAAACTTGTATGCACTTTACAAATATAATCATGTGAAGTCTTATATGGTTTTGTGAAATCGTCTAATGTATTAGATCTTTAAAAAACTTTATAAATTTTATAAAAACTATTTTGAGAGAGAAAAGTTGAAATCATGTAATTATATATTTCTAAATGATGAAAATTTAAATTTGCTAAAATTGAATTGTTCAGCAAAATTGAGTGAATATAGATTGAATATGATAATATTTAATTTAGAGTTTGGTAACATATGTTATAATATTGTTCGTATTTTTAGGATTAGATTTTGAAATCTTTAACTTTTAATTTATTTATTTTAAAATTTAATTTAATATATATGTGTTTAGTCTAAGTATATTAAACACTTTATAAATTAATTTTAAAAATTAATGAAGTGTTTTCTTGGCTATTTAGTTAGTTACTAGGTGAATGGTCCGCACCCTGTGTGGACATTAAAATATTCAAAATATAAAATAAATAATAATGTATAGTTCTAAAAGTTATATATTATATTATCACCAAGTGAAATTGTGTTGTATATATATTGTAATTGTATATTTTAGATAAATATTATGTTTATGTTTATATTTTTTTAAAAATCAGTGACATATTTAAAAAAAATATGAGAAAAGATTGAAATATAATATATAAATAATATAAATTAAGAAGTACAATTCTCAACTAAAAACAAAACAAAATCCATTAGCAACCTGCAAAAAAAATATTAATTTTTGTAAGCAATTGTATAGACTAAAACTGAGTCAAACAATAAATAGAATATGTTATGATGAGATATTGTATCGTTTCCCAACTATTGATTAGGTGTTAACCAAGAGGAAATTGAGTCATATAATGTTATTTTCTTCAAAAAAATGGATAATAATTAAAGCCAACTTATGAGTACTAATATAAGACAATTTATTATAAAGTGTAAAAATCTGTCTTATGTAAGAGAGAAAAGACAATTTGTTTTCTTCCAAATAAAATGAAAAAAACGAAAGCCAATAAAGAGTACCAACTTATGTAATTTTTAAAAATTAAAACAAAATCTCAAACTAAAATACTAAAAAACAAATCCAAGAAACAATAATAGATAAGACAATACGACAAAGCCATAAGAATGGAAAATGGTTTCACTCGCCCTTGAGTTTCTTTAGAAAATGTTTCTTTGTTGACAGAGAGTTGATCCTCAACATCATTGTCTTGATCTTCTTGGCTTTTTCTTTTAGCCAAAGGGGTTCCTGAAGAACCACCAGAACCATCGGAAATTTCATCAGAGGATTGCAACATTAAAACCTGCAAAATAAAGAGAGTTGAAACAAAATATTGTGCCAATGTATCTATTATATTTAAAACATTCATAATCATTGTATTGCCGGTTTAGGAGGCAAAGCTGCAAATTCCTCGATCATTTCACGGTCATCATTAGCCAAACGAACAATATACTGAGAGCTCTTTCCTTTGATGTTATCAGAATCAACTGAAATTTCAAAAAGTATTCTCTTGCCAAAGAGGTCGCATATTGCTTCAGGCAAAGACTCGGGATCTTCATTCTAGCAATTTGTAAACAACATCCTCTTTGAACGTAAGAATGTTCTCAGAAATAAGGATGGGCATTAAGATCTTCACAAAGTACCTCATCGTAGAGTTCAGCGGCTGAACGATGCACAATCAATTCAGCATTTGTATCAAACAAAAGCAAGTTTGCCTCACCGGAATCATCTTTTAACATTTGCAATCAACTTGAACCTAAAACCATAAGACAATAATGTCAACAAGAAGATACTATTTTTGGGTTAAACCATACACAAGTTTGTGGACAGAAGTAAAATTTCCAGAAGTACCTTGACATAACATTAATGTGTTCTTTATCACATGTATTGCAATAGAACAAAGGCTGGCCATCGTCATCAACATTGACAGTAGGCATTACTTTTCTGTTGTGGTGTTTACAACTTAGGTATTGCATCCCTGTTCACTATCTATATATTCAATAGTTGCCATGGTAACAAAAGTACCAACCTGTACGTAAATGACAAATTGAGTAAATATACATAGGACTGATAGGAAAGGATATTAAATCATGTTACATGGATAAGGAAAAGGAAGTTTTAATATATACCTCAGTACTATCAATGATCTGTCTAATGGTTAGCTTCTGGTTAAGAATAAGAAATCTGGCACAAGTAGATGTAGCAGTACCAACAGACCATTGGCTACTGTTGTTGTTCGTAAGAACCAAAGAATCATTAGGGAGACTGCAAAAGTATTAATACATTGATTATTAAACTACCATACAAAGAGTCTTACAATATATTTTGCTGTTTATGAAGATTCTGATATAAATATATAAGTTCAGACGCTTCATTTCAGTACCTTGCTTTAAACTGGTCAACAAGTCGGGAAGTTGAATATGAGTTGAATTCCATCCGTTCGATACTGAGTAAACACCTATATTTTGGATATTAAAAATATTAGCATGTTATAAAATATGAGTTGTATCATTTTCTCTGTTAAAAATATAATAATATCTATGTTCTAAAAACTTTATGTGAATTATATACCTTTCCACTCTTTGATAGAAGCAAACCTGATAACACAAATTATCATTATGAATTTGTTACTCGAGGCGTAATCATAGACTTGTTAAGCGTAACAACCCCACAGAGTACCATCAACTTCACATTACTGTATATATACAAATTTAAGTTGATAAACACACATATATGTTCTGTTAGCGAATATATTTGATAAAGAACAACTTACTTCTGGTCACGTAACTCTATGATAAGCTTTGTATTATCTTTTCCTTTGATAATTATGTTTTCAAGAGCTCCAAAGTTGACTATTTGGCCAATAATATCTACATAACAATAAAGAGAAGTTAAACAAAAAAACACGTTGATGATAATATTAATTTATATTCAAATTTTTATTGCATACTGAATAATTTAAATTGACTTACCAACCAAGTATGTCTTAACAAGTTTTCCAGAAATAATATAATTGTAATCAGCAAAATATTTTTCTGGAACTTCAGAAGGAAAATCATCAGCCTCGAAAATCACTGTTGTTTGAAAGAAGTTGATTTTGAAACGATGTGTGCTTGTCCGATAATCTCCACCAACATCATTCACTTTGAATAAGTATACCACCTTTGCCTAACCCTCAGCTAGATCGTTTTCATATTTTTTGATGAGGCTTGATTCAACTGAAGCATGAATTCTTGTCCCCTGTTTGAATATTTAACAATGAATATCTAACAGAATTAGTAGCTATGAAGGATATTACATTCAAAAGACAAAAATAAATAAAAATAATTTGAGTAAAGCAGAAAATACAATATTAACAAAACAAACAAAATTAGTGATAATCATTACTTACTTCCTTGTCAACAAAAATCATTTCAATAGAGTTTCCCATTTCTTTGTTATAATTCACACCCATAAGAGAATGATCCTAACTTTATACACCATGTATCCCTAGAACTGTTTTAAGTCTTTCTCAAGAGACACAAGTCTTTTTGATTTTTGAACCATTGCCATCGTCTAAAAAAAATATGCAAGATTTTTTGTAGTGTAAAATCACCTTGTGACCACCACCCTTATATAATAAAACCAAGAGTTAATTAGCTAAAAAACCATAAAAGTATATGAAATTAAGAAAATACCCAATACAATAATTTTTGGACATTGAAAAATCTCGGTGTGCGTGTATTTTACCTTACTAATCCTCTCTTTGATAGCACAAGATTTTGTGTTATACGGTGTCAGATAGATCATAAGATCTTCAAGATTTGGCTTAGATCTGGTTGAGATACACAATAGATTTGTCTTCGTTCCGGAGAATGTGTACAGTATCAATAGTTCCTTAATAATAATTCCGGCCAATAAAATCTAATACATGCGGTGGATTTTTATTGCATATCCAACCAAAGATCTTGGCATGTACTTACAATACTTACAAAAATCTTGCGTACCAGAAAAGAAAGATATTGCATTGGGTCTTTGTTTGTCTAAGAAAGTAACCAGTGAAGAGTTGCCCAAATTTGTAAAACATAAGTTCATACATAAAGAGAAAGAAGCACAAAATGAAGCACATAAAGAGAAAGAAGCAAACATTATACTAATGATGTTGTATAGCTGGCTAAAAACATTACATTTTTTTTAAAAAAAGTTAAAGTTAGTTTCCACAAAATGAAACATGAAATACTTGAAAATGTTGTTAATCGGATAAAAAAGGCAAAGATCAGCTAAAAATAATATTAGCTCGCAATAAGAAATGTTAGACATCTAACAATGACTTAACTTGTTCAAGATGAAATATAACATATTAAGCGTTTGTTTTGTAACAACTAAGCATTAAATATTGCTGTTAAAATATTGGTTATTAGGTATTAGAAATGTTAGCAGTCTAACATTGTATTTGGCAGACATTATATACACTGCATGACTGTTATATTAAGATTTATATATAAGACTTGCTAATAATTTTGATAAAATTTTGCATTATACATATATTATATTCAAGATTAATAGAAAGGACATAAATAAGTTGTTATATGTTATTACGTAAACTTAATAAGTAGCCATTCAAACGTGATCAGAATAGGACAAATAGACATGTAAAAATATTATCAAATTGTTATAATGTTGTTAGATATGTTAGTAAGTTATACACGTTCTTAACCGTTTCCTACATCTTCACCATACTCCCTTACAACAACCATAACATCGTCACCATGCTTTACATTTGCTAGTTTCCAAGTTTAAACTTCACACATCGATATAACATCTTCCTTGGTCGAGAACATGTGTTCTTAGCTAATCAGTTTGATAAGAAATCCACCTTAACATCCTTCCTCCTCGTCAGACCAAACCATTTACGATCGTCAGTCGCCTCATATAATACATCTAACTTGTACCTACATAGCGTTGTACGGTTAGAATTAAAAATAACAGTTACTCAAAAAAGTTATCTAGATAATATTTTCGATAACAGGTTTGGCGAATAAAGTTCTGAAATTATTTACTTTAGCCTTGGTATCAATTTCCCTTGCATGACCAATTATCATGCTTATTTTTGCGGATGGATTTTTTGGTGCGTCGTCATCTTCAAGTCTGGATGACTGTGACAAAAATAAGGTGGGCGAGTCATCTCTAGCCAAATCAGAAAAATCTTCTAGTCTTAATGAAGAAAAGATGACACTCGAGCTTCATGCTAGGTTGGAAAAATGGGTTTGCATGGCTTTTCAGAGATTTGAGGAAGAAAATAGATTTTTCTTACTGCTTGAAAATTAAATAGAGTTTTTGTATTTAAGGCTTCAATATTTCTGACAACACAAGATACAAAAAGATATTATAAGAGGAACATAATATTTAAAAAAAATCTGAGTATATCTTTGTAGAAGATTATGAACGCTTTGGGAAGCAATGCAATAGTAGATTAGGAATAGGGGTGACAGTGTTATTAAAAAAATTTATGAACAATGGAAAATAGTGTATATAGGTATATCACTAATTATGGAGAAATGTTTTGGTAGGAGATGCAAATACTCTAAAATCAATACGTGGGGATTGGGGAGACGTGATTAACGTGGGGAGTGGGGAGACGTGATTAACGCAAGGATGTTATTTTCCATATACATTTAGAAAATATTTTTTATAATAAAACAAGAAAAAATTTAAAGAAATATATTAAGATTATGTTGATATTTGTTTGCAATAAATATGTTATCAACTTAGGCAAGTAAAATATATTCAAAATAAGGTAAATTAGATGTTAAACAATGCAATAACTATGATATCAATGTGTGCAAGTAATCTATATTCAAAATAAGGAAAGTTATTAATAGACGAATTAACTAATTAGAAACATTAAGGTAAATAACATTTAAAGATCCATATATGGATTTATTATTAAACATTAAGGTAAATAACATTTAAATATATTTTATATATTTCATAATAAGAATGTTATTATTTTTTTGTATATGGGGTAATAAAACCAATATTTAAGGTTTATGGACAAAAAATGTGGATCTTCTGATATGGATCTTAATATGGGCTAGTAATATGGATCTTAATATAGGTTATAATATGGACAAATAATATGGATCTTCTGATATGGATCTTACAGTGTCTTCTGATATTTATAAATTGTTTATAAAATAGAGATAAATGTGATAGTTAAACGTACCTCCATTGATGCTAAAGAAATCATCTTCAAAATCGGATTGTTACCATGGATGCAATCATGGTAGCTTGCTGTCCATATCCCTTCCATAATGAAAAGACACGATTCTAACATTCCCATATCATACATGAATTGGTGTGGGCCTTGCAGGAGAGCTTGTGTCCATGTGTTCAATTTTACCAACAGCTGGGCTCATGCCTGAAACTATTGCGAACAAATGATTGTGGTTGTTGATACATGAGGCGGATAACGAGACTGTGGAAATAGATGAAGAAACTATGGATGGCGACAGTGATGGATGATAAAATGGTGGTGATAATGAAATAACCGGTAGTAGTGATGGCGTTAATGTTACTGGTGGGGTAACAACACCATAATACATATTATGTTATAATTCTATTCTGTAGGTGTAAAATAGAATAAAATATAAAATAGTAAATTGTTCAACTTCTCCAATCATTTGTAATAACTGACGGCGGTGGAGGAAAGTGTATCAAACAATAATTTTGGAAGAGAAGATGGTAGATACGATGAAAAAACTGGTGTTGGTGGTGTTGGTGTTGGTACTGATATTACATGTGAATGTGATTGAGGAAGAAAAGGAGGCGGAGTAACCGGAGGTAGAACTTATAGAATAGTGAACAAAAAGTATCAAAAGCCGGAAGATGACATACAATTTGCATGAGAACTGGTGGAATTATCACCGGAGCTGATGAAGGATGAGAAGAAACCACCAAAGGAGATGGAGGGGAAGAAGAGATGGTGGGCTGAGATGAAAAGACAATGGGTGACTAGGATGATAGAGGAGCAGATAATGGCGGCAAGGATGACATAACCGGTTGTAATAACCCTCACGAACCAATGAATTTTTGGTTGAGAAAAATTTCGCTCGACCAGTTTGGAGTTGGTCGATGAGATTTAAAAATAAAAACCAACCTGGAGAATTAATGTCCCGACGAGACTGTCATGTAGTCGAAAGAACTTCCTTTGATATCTATGGTCGAGTTCTAATTATTATGGTCGAGTTTCATTAAAGCTGAAAGAGTTTATCTAAAAGAAAGATGAGATCCAAGGGACATGAAACGTTTGGTCGAAAACTGCCCAAAAAACTGTTTAGCTACTTGGCCGGTCATGTGCGATGCACATGATTTTCACCTGCTTGATTGCTTGACCAGTCATGTGCCATGCACCTTCCTTCCTACCTGCTTGGTTAATGAGTTAATCATGTGCAAGTCACCAGTTACTTGCTTCAGCTGCTTGCAGCTTTCTTCATGGGAAGGAAAAGTTCAGCTGCTTGGTGTGCTGAAGCATCTCTCCAGCTGTCTAGCCTCAGCTTTGCCTTGTGTGGGAGCAAACCCTTATCTGAAGTAACTCCTTATGTTATAAAACACCATCTTCTCTCTTCTGGTCGTCCATAACCTGCAAGTAAAACCAGAGAAAAGCTGAGAAAATATTCAGACAAAAGCTGAGAAAATATTCAGAAAAAAATCAGAGGAAAAATCAGAAATAATTAGACCAGACCTTGGACGACTTACTTTCATCCTCTAACTCAGTTCCTTGATGTATAGAAGATCAGAAGTCCAGCAGTGAGTTCAGTTTGAGGGGAGGAGCATCTGAGTTCATCTGGCCATCAGTTGTTGATGTAAGCTTCAGTATCTTGACTCAGTCATGTATTGATTAGAATCTGATGTTATCTAGTTAAGATCTGGTCATGGATCATTATTCTAAGCCTTTGTACGGTTCAGTTTTATGTAATTGCGGATCAAATCAGTCTTTGGAAATGTTAGCTATACTATTATGAACTGATTGGATTTAATCCGAGTTGAACTGAGCATAGTCTGAACTTGTCATGTACTGATATTATCTGATCAAGCCTGAGTTGAGCCGGTCTTAGTTGAGCCTTAACTGATCTGATCTAAGTTGTTGCAGCTTGAAACCGAACTGAACTGATATAGCTTGTTCTGAACCATAATAGTTTGATCATGATATGAACTTAACTGAACTTATCTAAGTTGAACCAAAGTGCTATTATCTTAACTGAACCAAGCTGAGCTATCCTTCATCACAACTGTTAGAGCTTGAACCGAACTGATAGGAAATGATTTAAACTTCTTCATCAGAACCGAACTGTTGGATTGATTATCATGTTCCGGACTCCTCTGTTTTAGGTCAGTGGTCAAATAAAGTTTGAAGGATCAGTCTTGTTCATCCAGTAGGATCGCGTACTATCTAGGTTTGAGTTCCGATGATTGAAGAGGGTGGCCGGACCAGCCGGATCATGCCTTGTACTCATTCTGTTTTGGGAGTGATCAGCAAGTGGAGAACCTTTTGTTGAGCTCAATTCTAGTCTTCCTTAGCCAATCTCATGGATTCAATGGTGAGTCTAGATAGATGATGAATAAGTTATGAATGAGTATGCATGATTGCATACTGAATATGGTTGATTGATAAGCAAAGTATCTTAATCTATAATTGAATGTGAGGTATTTACTTATGTAAACACTTAAGAAATATTATGAATTATTATTTGAGGTTTATCCCGAGCCTTAGTACTTGTTCTCAAGTACTAATATATAAGTATATTACTAAGTATATAAGTATAAATCATGTGAAATCTTATTGTATACTCACTCTCCCAAACTTCCCGCATTGCCGTGAATTGGTCCTGCGATATGGAACAAGGTCACGAAGACACAATGATGGGGTCGCACCCTGGAGGCCGTGTAACTGCATGCAGCGTTAGATGTTTGATATTGGAATATCTGATGGAGATGATAGTTATAATTATTTTCCCGCTAAACTCGGATAGCCTTGGTGGTTTTCCGGGTTAAGTATATATTATAAGTATGAGTAAATGGCGGGTATCGTGGAGGTGATGTTTAAGATGAGATTCACATCGAGGGAATGATAAGCCTTATATATATTTTTATTAGTTATGGAATATATTTCCACTGCATACAAATGGAGTTCATTGCTCGGGATATTATTGATATATGTTGGGGTGTGGGATTAGACTCACTGAGTAAACTAGTTACTCATGACTCATTTGTGATGCAGGTTACCAGTAGGTGGGAGACCTTACTCTAGGACGGGATGGAACATCATTAGCCAGCGGTAGATTTATTATCCTTGCAAGACGTTTTGTATATAGCTTTTCTATAAAGCTTGTTTTGTCGATAACTTCAAGGTCGACCTATAACATTTTTGTAAGATGATTTTTAATGAATAAATATATAATGTATAAAGATTTATCTAAAGTACGAGTTCCATATGATATTAGTCCTTGTCCGGGACGAACTAACTATCGGATATTGCTTGGTCGGGTTGAAAAGCCTTAAGTGATATCTGATAGGAGCGTCGATGTTCTCAGATTGCTAGTACAAGGAACTCGGAAATATTTGGGAACCTCGGGTTGGCTTTCAGGGAGCATCGACCGTGTCATTTCCGGTCATCTACGATCGGAGGTGTCACACAGGTAGTGATAGTGGTGATGATGTTATAGGTGGGATACTATCATCTATAATACATATTTTGTTACATTTGTATTCTATAAATCATGTTAAATGCATATAATTGATATACTATATATACTATATTATAGTTGTTCAACAAATAAAATAACATATTAATCCATAGGTAAGATCTATTATGACATCATAAGAGAAAATACATAATTAATTTTAATGAATGAATAGAGTAGAAAAAAATTATTTGCATTGCTGCTAAAATGAGAGAGGAATGAAAATAAAGGAAAAGATAAGAGAATAGAAAAAAGAGTATGGAAAAAAATATTTTAATATACTAGACTATAATTAAAAATAGAATAGTATAATCAATGAATGTGGTGCTTGTTTCTCTAACGGACACCATATTGTTAAATTGATTATCATAGTGGAAATCAGTTTTTTAATTAGATAGTGTACAAAAAAATTAGTGAGAACCTTTGGAAATAAACATTTATCAAAATTAAAGAAAGAATGATAACATAACAAGAAAGATCATAACTATAGTTATGATTATGACGGTGAAAGATTAAATAGTAGAAGAATGAATGGTGTCTTCTGCTTTGCTGTCTCCACTTTATACCTAGGGATGACAATTGGGACCTTAGCCCGCAAGCCTGGCCCATAAAGTCTCACTATAGCCCAAATTATTGTGGGTCTTGCGGGTTGGTCAATTTCAAGTATGTGCTAATGCGGGATGGGCCGATGTGGGTTTTCGGGGTACTCGAGACCCGCATGTCTTCTTCACTAGAGACATTTGGCGTAATGCCCACTGACAAAAAGGTGAGAAATGGCGACTGTGGAGGCTTTTTGGAGCTTCTCTTCCACTCGTCGACTAAGGCCACCACCACCGGAGCTTCTCTTCTTCGTAGAACAACATTGTAGTTTCTCTTCAGCTTCGTTCCACAACCGTAGTTTCTTTTCTTAGAGATTCCACCACCAGAGCTTATCTCCTTCCTTGCTCTTCTTCCTTGATCTACCACTATAGCTTCACCTCTTCCTTGATCTACCACCATCTACAAAAGTATATGATTCTTTCTCTCAGTAGACACGAGTTAAGAGTTAAATCTCAGCATGTTGTTCATATCACTCGACATTCTATACTGTTTAAAATACAAATTTACAATCTCTAATATGTTTGTTGATTAAGCTAGAATAACATGTTGTTATTAAGTTATGGTATTGAGTTCAATAGTTTGTTGCTTCGTTTGACTTGACTACTTGAGTATTTGATATGTTTAGTTGCTTGTTATGTCTCCTTTAGTATGCTTAAACTGTATGAACTGTTTTATTTGAGACTTGATGGTTTTAGTGACAAGAAGTTATCAGATTTGTTTGATGGGAGTAATAGATGCTTATGGTTCCTCTATAGTTTTAGCCTTTCCTTATTTTTATTTACTTATCTGTTTAATTCATCTCATACTAATTTTTTTTTTTAGTTTGAGAAGTTGTTTGGACGCTCAAATAATTTTGTTGTTTAAATCATGCATTTGATCAACAGCAAGAAGATCTTGTTAAAGCTGCATCAAAAGCTCTCTCTTACATACAAGAGATAATTGAAGAAAATATACGTCTAACATATGCCTTATACGTACTATCCTTTTGTATTGTATCTTTAATCCTCATATGTACTTTATTTGGTAATTTTTTTGGGGTGAGCACCATGAAATACCTTCATTCTATCAAGTTATTACCTCATTGTCATCAAATTTTTGGACTACTATATAGTGCTACTGGTATATATAATAACTATGGTAAATCTGGTTAGTTCAAAATTGAAGACCCAATGGCGAGGAGAAATTAAAAGCTAAATGGAATTATTACAAGAATGAGTATGCTTGAAGCTCTCACTCGTATGGAACTTCGGCTTTGAGAAGGCATCGTGAAAGATGAAAAATATATACAATGATTAATTGGGTTGTGAACTGAAATTGAAAATAAAATTGCCTCACAAAGTCACAATGGTTATATTTTGAATTGTCTATGTACTGCATTGGGGAAAGCTAAAATCAATTTTAAGTGTTTGAAAAGAAGTGAGTTGTCTACGTACTGAATTGTGTACTGAGTTGTTTTGAATTATAATTAGTAATTTGGAACAAAAGACTTGGACAATTGGACTTAGATGTAAATATGAATTGAAACAAAAACAAATATGATCTCACAAATACACTTAGATTGCATTTAGCTTTCCACTTCTTTTCAAACATGTCTCTCGTCATGTTCTTACGAATTATGATATATGTTATGTTGTTTTATGTATTGTTCTGCAGATATGGTATTACTACATGGGGTAAACTCTCTCATTGTTGGTGAAGATGTGGTTACTTGTTCTCCAAGAAACAACTAAGAAACAAAGTATAAAAGTCAAAGATCGTAGGGCAACCGGCAAAAACTTATATAGATTGAGGGGTGGATTTGGTCATAGGTGTTGAAGACCGCGGGTCACAGCGAAATGACCCGCACAAATCCGCCGAGGATATAGACCACAACTGTGCGGGCCACGACAGGACATGTGAGCCCAATTGCCATCCCTACTTATATCTTATGCTTCTCCATCATATGAACTAACATCAGAGAAAGTTTAGTAAGATGAAACATCAAAAGAAAAAAAAAAGATTTTTTACACTATATAAATAAAGATATTTTGGTTAGAATTCAAAACAATATGTATTATATCATAAATGTTACAAAAATATATTATATCATAGTTTAAAATAATTTTTATTTTTTGTCATCATCTACTGAATGATCAAAGGAAAATTGGTCTGAGTAGCCATGAAATAAAATATAATTATGTATCTAACTTAAAAGAATCATCAACTATTACTATAATATATACTATATTACCTCTCATTCCCGGTTAATACGTGCACAAACTTCTTCTTCACTTACCTAGCATCATCATTTCTTCCAATCCACTATTATTTTTTGTAAAACATAATATCAATTATTTAGATCTTTATCTATCACCGTATCAATTATCATCATTGCTCTTATTTATTAACCAATTTTTCTTAAAAAATCATCATCTCATTGATATCAGTCACCACCTCTTCCGTCGTAACCAATACCACTCGTATGTACTGTAAATTCCCGGTTGTACTATGTTATTTTAACAAAAATTATTATGTTATTCTTTGTTACTATTCTATTTTAGTAATGCTTCATATTATGTATTATGTGCATATTTTGATATTTGGATTATGGTTTATATTTCCTTTTAGAGTTAAGTGATTAGTGTTTTAGGTTTTGGGTTTAGTTTATGGAAGGTTTAGATTGACGTTGGGTAAACATTACCTCTTCCCTATAATCATAGATATTTCAAAATTTGAATAATATGTATTATGCTATTTATTTTTGTTACTATTCTATTTTGATAATGTTTCATATTGTATACTAGTGTATGTGCATATTTTGATATTTAGGTTATGGTTTATATTTCTTTTAGGATTTAATGATTATTGTTTTGGATTTAATTTATGGAAGGTTTAAGTTGGCATTGGGATAAGCAGTACTTCATTCTCTGTAATCATAGACATTTCAAAATTTGAACAATGTGTACTATACTATCGTTTGTTACTATTCTATTTTGATAATGTTTCATATTTTGATATTTGAGTTAGGGTTTATATTTTTTAAGGGTTTAATGATTACTGTTTTGAGTTTAGTTTTATTAATTTTAGACATACATAATATATTAGTATATTTAATTTATTTTATAATTTTACTTATATGAATTATATCATTTAGCATGTTCTATTCTATTTATATACTATCATTATAATCATTATGATTGTAGATGTCATATCATCACCAATATAACAATACTTTTTTATTTTACTTTTATTTAAATGACAGATATTTTTGATGTGTTATTACCGGTAATTTATATAAAAAAATATTCTACTGAAAAAAAAAAACTATCTAATCTAATTATGTCAAATTATACGCTATATTCTTTGTTTAAAATTGGCTATTTTGCCAAAAAAAGAAGAAGATGTTTTGTTATACGTAGCAATTTCCTTTATAAAATAGGAAGATAATAAACAAAATACACTGTTGGCTTCACTTCCTCTCTCCGACAGAGCAAAGGTAACCACCGCTTGGTTGAGAATCACAGATTAGAGGAGACTACACAAACGCACATACTCCTCGAGAAAGATGGTTAGGATAATCCCCGTGGCTTCCACCATCAGACCTTCCTTTGCCTGCTTCTCCGCATCTCCTCGCTTCCCCGTCTCCCTCCTCTTCTCTCAAACCACCCTCTCTTACTCTTGTAATCATCATCTACCTTTAGATTCATCATCTATCCCTGACTTCACAGATATCCTTCAATTGATTACTGAATTCTAGAACTAGGGTTTAATCTTCAATCTCACGTTTTGGATCATCATTCTCGTTCATATTCAAGTTTGTTTTCCCAGATGTTCCTCAATCAAATCTTTGTAGCACAAAGCTTTTGAGAAGAGGTGTAAGCTGCTTAGGAGTAGCTGAATCTGGAAACACAGCTCAAGCTACTACTACTACTACTACTCAAGATGATCTTCTCAAGTGGGTCAAAGATGACAACAGAAGAATGCTTCATGTCGTTTACCGTGTTGGCGATTTGGACCGGACCATAAAGTACTGATTGTCTTCTGAAACATGATTTCATATCTAAAGCATTAACATGATCTAATCACTGCCAGGTTCTATACTGAATGTCTTGGTATGAAGCTTCTACGGAAGCGTGATTTACCAGAAGAGAAATATACTAATGCTTTCCTTGGTTATGGTCCTGAAGATTCACACTTTGTGATCGAGCTCACTTATAGTAAGTCATAGCTGTACCATACCCCCAATGTACTGTAGCTTCAATGAGTGTACATTTTTATGTCAAGATGGTTTGGCTTAGTCTTCTTAGTGTAAATTTTGTTTCCAGATTATGGAGTTGACAATTACGACATCGGGGCAGGTTTTGGTCACTTTGGTATTGCTGTCGACGATGTGAGCCTTTCTTTGTTTATGTCATTACCTTTTACTTACACTTCATGCGTCTTTTTCTAAGAAGTTTTACTTACGTTCTTTCCAAAAAGGTGGCGAAAACTGTAGAACTTATAAAAGCGAAAGGAGGCAAAGTAACAAGGGAGCCTGGTGCTGTCAAAGGTGGCAAAACTGTAATCGCATTCATTGAAGATCCTGATGGTTACAAATTTGAACTCTTGGAAAGAGGTCCTACACCAGAACCCTTTTGCCAAGTTATGCTCCGTGTTGGTGATCTCGACAGGTCCATAAAGTTCTATGAGAAGGTGAGAGTCCTATGAAATCGTTTTGAGATGTGAGAGTTCATATAGCCTGAACAATAAGTGTTTGATCTTTGATCATAATGCATTGTTATCCTCTGATGATATGTGGTTTCTGTCTTCGTAGGCTTTTGGAATGGAGCTTCTGCGCACAAGAGACAACCCAGAGTACAAGGTAACTTCCAATACCTCACAGATGTAGTGTTTCTGTTCAGTTTTAAAATTGCAAAACCTACTATTATTGTTTGAACTCACTTACACCGTAAGGGGTTATTTGCAGTATACAATAGCTATGATGGGATATGGTCCAGAAGATAAATTTCCTGTCTTAGAGCTGACATATAACTATGGTGTCACTGAATATGATAAAGGAAATGCTTATGCTCAGGTAAGCTCTAGTTTTCTTTTTATGTGGAGGTTAGCTATAGTTTATAACATGTGAGAAAATTATTGTCAGATTGCAATAGGGACGGATGATGTGTACAAAACTGCAGAAGCCGTGAAGCTCTTTGGTGGGAAGATCACGAGGGAGCCTGGTCCGTTACCAGGTATAAGCACGAAGATCACAGCGTGTTTGGATCCAGATGGTTGGAAGTCGGTAAAGATCTTTTGTTGTTGAATGAGATTCTTCTTTTTTATGGTAAGAGCTCTGACTAATCGTGTTTGAGTTACTGACTTTTTTTTGTTGGGCTGTTTACAGGTATTTGTGGACAACATCGACTTTCTCAAAGAACTGGAGTGAGAGGAGGAAAGGATACACCAAAATGCACCATTTCATAGCTATGAGGGATTGTTTGTCTTACATCAGTTGGGGTTTAATACATCTCTTAGTGGGAGTATTTATTTTGTTCAAAGTGAATAATTTGCTTTTTGAAATCTTGTCTAGTTTTTCTACAGGATATCCCATGTTGCCGCTTGTATATCAGTTCTACGTATACCATTATGGGAAAATTGCCAAAATGAAACAGAAAAACAATATAGTTGTCCCCTTAGTATAATATCATCTTTAAATCGTCCCTATAGTATAATATTTTCAATAATCCCAAAATTAACCTTATATTAATCACACTTAATCAAATAAAATATTATTAATCATATTTATTTAATAAACTAAAATAAATAAAAACAAAAGGAAATTGAATTTAAAAAATTTAGAAACTAAAAACTCCAAATTCCCCTTTCCTAACCCTAACCTATTCCTTCTCTCGATGAAAACTTCGTCGAGGTGATAACTGAAGTCGACGAACACAGCTTCTCGGTGAAATCATCAGCAAGACCTCCCACCGGTGAAATCATCGTCTTACTCCACCTCTCTCTCTTTCTCTCTCAACGAGATCAGCCACTGAGCTCGGCTTCATAGAGTGCGCTTTCGGAGCTTCTCGGTGAAAATCAACGATCTCTTCTCCTGGTACGCCGCCGCCGACGCCTACGTCCTTGAACAAGGAAGAGACTATAACTCCAAGAATCTACGACGCCATAGCTATCGGTGAATCGATGGCTATGGGGAAAGATAAGAAGGTGTGGGAGAAGCTGATGAACGCGAGGGTCGTGTACCTCGGGTAAGCTGAACAGGTGCCTACCAAAGACGATAAGGAACTTGAACTCAAAATCGTTAGAAACTTGAGGAAGAGATGCCTTGAGAGCGAGCGTCAAGTCTCTGTAGCATTGGAAGCTTTCCCTCTTGACTTTCAGGAACATCTCAATAAGTACATGGCTAAGAGGTTGAGATTTGAAGCTCATCTTTAGTGTTTTTATGTGCTGAAAGGAATCAACTTTTTGATGGCAGGATTGACGGTCTCGTTGAAGTCTTATGTGATAGTGCTGCTAGACTCATTGCTTGTGGCACTCCTCTCAAGGTAGATTCTTTGCAAAAGTATTATGTTTATGTTGATGAAAACTGATAGTATTCTACTTAATCTGATGTAGGTTTTAAGAACCGTCCAAGCAGAGGTTATCCGCGGTCTTTCAAAGTCTGAGCGTAAACTATACACTTCCCATGCTGGCTCTGGTTTCATCTCAGTCTTTTCTTCGTTTTCACGTAGATCTACGTTCGATATGAGCTTCCTAACACGGATCGTTCCTTTTGGACCAAGCTCTTATCTGTCGGCACAAGCAAGAGTTGTGGAAGACCATACAATGTCACAAGTTATTTTGCAAGTTGTAGCAGATGGAGGAGGGACTGATCTACTGTTAGTGGTGACAGGTGCAAGTCATGTTGAGTATGACTCAAGAGGAACATGATTGCCAACAAGAATCAAGAGGAACAGTGTTGCTTGACCCTGAAAGGTAGTACTTGCAAAGAGAAGGCGAAACTCCAGTTGTTAATTTCTTGTGGTTTTATGCTGCTAGATCATGTAGTAGAAACTCTAGTTGCTGATTTCTTGTTGCTGATTTCTTGTGGTATTTTGTTGCTGATTTCTTGTGGTATTCTGCTGCTAGATCATGTATTTGTGCCTCTAAAAAATAATAATGATATCAATAAAGTATTTTTTTCTTGAAAAAATCATATCTCAGCTGGCCGTAAGTATGATTTTAAAGGAAACATGAGAGTTGATTCACAAGTGAACAAGATGATGTTTTGATCAACTCAATAGGTATATAACTCAACTCCAAATCAGTTAAGCTATCTTCTTTCATATCAAAATCCTCCAAAACTATCATTTTTAAATCTTTTAAGGTATAATTTGATTTCAGTAACAATAGCCTCTTCCCTTTGTTTTCAGTCAAAAAGACTCATCCTGTAGTTACACATAATTTTCAAACACCACATGTTGTATAGATATGCATCATAGAACAAGACTTTGAGAAAATCAAAAGAGAAAGTATGGAGAAATCATAGATTGATGAAGAAGAAAAGGAAAAAAGGTTTTTTTTTGCTATTTTAACTAGAAAGTTCGACCAAAATACGTTTTAGGAAGTTAGAATATTTTTAGAATATTTGTTTAACTAAAATTTCCTTAATTTTCGTAAAAACAGGTTTTCTTATCCGTAGAAGACACCTTCTACACTTTGTAGAACGATGCCAAAAACTTAGAATGCAATATCTACTCATGTAGACGTACGAGTAATGTTTAGATTTCCTATTCCGGATATTTTAGAATACTTAATAAAAGTAGAATCTGCATCCTGTAGAAAAGTAGACATCTTTACAATACGTAGATTGCTCGTTCTAAAAAAAGTAGATGAACTTGTATAATTTAGAATTCGTTTTCTACTAACTCATTTTCCGTAGAAGACGTAATCTACTATTAGTAGAACGTAATTTAAAATTTTTATTTAACAAGTTTTTCAACCAATTTTTTTAATCATTTTGTGTGTATGGGTGTTTTATTAATTGTTTATATTTTTTTATAATTTTTTTGATTCATAAAACTATTTATTTTATTATTTTTCAGAAATAGAAAGGGTAAAAAGGAGAAAAAATGGACAAAAATGATATTATACCAAAGGGACAACTATCTCAATTTTTGGTTCTGTTTCGGCAATTTTCCCTACCATTATTGCCGTTGAAATAAGATGATATGAATGGGGAAAAGGATCAACTTCAACCTCAAGAATTATCATCGTTCCTTCTTCTATGTAAACTTTTCTTCTATGTAAAGCAATTGAAATTTTCCTTTTATCTCATTTTTATGCAATCAAAATCAACAACTATCTCTATTCCTAATTTTTCTCAAGAAATCTAATTCAGGTTAACTCAAATCTTCATAAATGGTTTCTTCATCTCTTATAAAACTTGCAAATCATCTATGGTGCTGTTCGTTTGGTTGCCGCAGGTTTCTGCGTCGGCGTCTGCGTCTGCGTCAATTGTTGTTCGTTTGGTTGCCGTTGACGCTGACGCCGATTGTTGTTCGTTTGGTTGCCGCAGGTATCGGCGTCAGCGTCAGCGTCTATGGCTGCGTCAATTATTGTTCGTTTGGTTGCCGCAGACATTGACGCTGACGCCGATTGTTGTTCGTTTGGTTGCCGCAGACGTTAACGCTGACGCCTGACGCCAGACGCTGACGCAAGACGCATGTTTTTCCAGCGTCTATTTTTCTTTGACGCCGAACGCTGCGTTTTGACGCAGACACAGGTACCCGCGTCAATGAAACGAACAAGATTATTGACGCAGACGCAGACGCAGAAACCTGCGGCAACCAAACGAACAGCACTATGTTGTTTCTCTACGACAAACAAAAATTTATATCATCTTGCGTTCAAATTTTTTCTTCTTTGCTTTTCATTTGTGAAGATTACAGGAAAAAATCATCTAAAATTGTTATGGTTTTGGTGTGAGGAACATCTATTTACAGATATTAGGAGCACCTGATTCTGTAAGAAGAAAAAAGGATCAAAGCCATCTTTACAGTTTTAATATTTTTGAATTTTCCTTTGTGATGATTTATGTCTTTAAATTATGTATCAGCTTCAGCTGAGAAGCTCTGGTGGTGGCAGCCTCAGCGTTCATTTGTAGAGAAGCAAGCAAATCAAGTAAGCTGGCTAAAAGTTTTTCCGTCGAGTTTCAAGCTCTCCGTGGATTGGATTGACGCAGGTTAGGATTTAGAATCATATCAACAAAGTAGACAAACGTTTTGTTGTAATCAAGCTAATTGTGTTCTTTATATTAATCACTGAGACAGCAAAAGAGTCCAGCACCAAATCGTAGTCCTTACACATCAATTGGAGACCGTTGGGTTTTGGAAGTGAATCATATACAGTTATGCAAAATATCAACACATGTTTACCATATACAAATTTCTTTAAAAAAAAAAAAATGTATCAAATATTTATTAAAATATTTATTAAAAATATAAAAAGTCGTTATAGACAAAAACATCATACAAAAAAAGGTACACAATAAGAAAATAATATTGGTAACATATACAATTGTAATTTTAGGTATTTGGATAATATATATAATTGTAATTTTTTGTATTATAATTGTAATTTGAAATATTTTGAACCGAAATAGTTGTATATATACTATTTGCTCACTGGAAAATAGTTATCATATAAGAACGAAATTGTAATTCATTCCTTTTAATATTAAGATAAGAATAACAAAATATACAAAGTGAAATTGAGAAAAATTTAAATAAAATAAGATAAACATTTTCAACTATACATTAAAATTGATTATATATTATGTAATGTTTTTTGATACTAACTCGCCCAACGGGCGGGCCAAACCTAGTAATCAATAAATCATAAACCTAAATGTTATGGTATTTCTGACTGAGTGTACTTTTGAAAAGTGGTTTACAATTTGATGTATTTCAAGAAATTTCTCAAAAAATAGTGATATATTTTGAAATAAACTATGTAAATGTAAATTTATTTTAAATAATAATTCTGTTTAATAAGATAGAAAATCGAAATTGTTCGAGAAAATATTATTCAAAAACTTATTTCTATGGTGAGGCTTTATTTATTTTATAATAATGTTCTTAAAATTTTATAAAGTCTTATTTTATTTGTTAACAAAATTAGATATTTATTTTTGATAACTAAACAAAAGATTAATATTCTTTCAGTGAAAATATTATATGTTCTTAAATATCATTGTGTGTTTATTACAAGTTAAATTTATTTTATAAAAAAATATTTATATTGTATTGTTAAAATGTATAAATAAAATTTTAATCTCAAAAATCTGTACTATTAAAACAAAAAACTTTTTTGAGGTCACTTTGGGTTTTGCAATTATTTACCACAATGTCATTACCATTTAAATTTCAATTAACAAATTATGGAAATTAATTGTAACAACCAATCTAATATTCTTTTTTTCTTAAATGAATTTATCAAATTAATATGAAATCTATATTGCAGTATTGTCCTAATATATTATTCCCTATAAAATCTATGTTAGAGCATCTTCAACCTCATTCCATTTTTATTCTAAAATAGAGTGAGAAATAGAGTAATGAATAAACAAAAAGTCATTACAAACAAAAAAATAATGTTCATTACTCTATTTTCCACTCTATTTTAGAGTAAAAAAATAGAATGGGGTTGGAAATGTTTTTAGGCCATTTATTTGGTGTTGACAAAAAAAGAAACCTTTTATTTGGCTTTTGAAGTATTTCTCATTTATCTTTCAGTTACCTTCTCTCCTATCGGCTCCATCTCCTTCATTCAAGCGCAAGATCTTTCGTGAAGTCAAAACAATATAATCAGAAAACCATACCACAACACTCTATTTCTTCAAACTCAGAGTTGTTCTCTCTATAGCGGTCGCAAGAGGAAAGTCTCACGATTCAAAGCAACGTTTGTGAGGCAGCGGAAGCTGAGTTATCATGGTATCATGGCTATTCTCTATTTCAATAAAACTATGTTTTATATTTGCTATCATGGTATCAGAGCTTCAGTCAGCTCATGGATTTATCTTGCCTCTTCTACAGCTCCTGCTCAAGCTAACAAGTTCATCTATGGGGTTTTGAAGCACCAAGCAAAGTGGACTTTCAGTGTGGGCTTCAATATATTCTTTAAATGGAAACAATGTTGGCTACATGTTCAAATGGAAACAAAGACAATAAAAAGATGCATTATAAGAAACACGAGTCTAACAATTTTTAGTATGTCTTCAACAATAGGTCTTTACTCCAAAATTTAACATACAGAACAAAGAATTTTTATGGAAACCTATACAGTTCCATATATAAAGATAGAGTTATATACCACAATTAAAAATATTTACTTGCAAATCATTCCTAGGAAAGAAAATCGAAACTAGGTATCATCAATATTGGTATACTTGACATAGAACTCCAGCAACTTTACGATTCAAGATCAAAATTTCACCATAAAGTTCATCAATTTACAACAAATAAGAGAGAAAGCGAAACAGGTTTTTGTAGTCCTCAAAAAGCAAGAGAAATACGCTGGCTTGCTGTTTCCTTTCTCTGACGGAGGAATGCTAGCTAGAAGACGCCTATTTCTTAGAGCATCTTCAATCCCACTGCAAAATTGACTACAAAATGGAGTGGAAATTGTAGTCATGAACAAATAAAAAATACATTACTCCAAATATGCACTAATGCCTTTTTTGTTTGTTCATGACTGCATTTTCCACTCAATTTTGCAGTGGGGTTGGAGATGCTCTTAACAGCTAAAGCTTGCACATGACGTGTATCGTACTTCCTGAGACAGATTATCTTTATCTCAACTGGATCAATCGAAATTGTGACAGCCGAGCCGGCACCGAGTGAGGGTAAAACCGCGATAGAGGAAGACCTTGTTTGATGGTGGTTGTGTCAATTACCATTGTTGGCGGAGGTAGATGCGGTGGTGGGATTGTGGCGGTGGAAAGGATGGTAGTAAGGAGTAGTGAGATGATGATGTTTTTGTTGGTGGTGTCTATCGTTAAGTTCGATTCTTTTGTGGGGGGGGGGGGGAATTGCTTTTTAGACCAAAAATAGGTACATTGTCCTTCTAGACTAAACAAAACACTAATTGTCTCATTAAGCTAATTATTTTCAAAATAACAATAATACCCTTAAATTTCAATTAAAATTTGAAATTATAATTACTAAATAATTAATAATATATATATTAATTATTTATGTAACCTAAGTTATAATAAAAACAATAATTAATTATAAAATTAAAATTAGTAAACCAATTAGTAAACAATTATGATAAAATTATATAATCTAAATAATTTAAAAAAATATTTAAAAATTAAAATTATATTTTAAAATTTGAATATAATTAATAAATAATAATAATATATATAATTAAATTATATAATGTAAAGAAGTTTTTTTAAAAAACTAACAATTCAATTATAAAATCATAATTACAATTTTAAATAATTATAATATATATTATTTAATATATTTTTGAAGTAACTAAAAATATATACATATATTGAGAATAAATAAATATATATATATATATAATAACACACAAAAAAATAGCGTGAGGAAAGGCGTAAGACGTTTTTTTGGTGAAAATATTGAGTATTTTAGATATGGAAATTGAAATATTCTCAAATATTTTGTTCCTATATTTTTGGAACAAATAAACCTTATTTGTAGAATATGTATTCTACTATATGTAGAATATAATAAATATGTTAGAACTCAATTTCTACGGGTTTTAGATTTAAAGTAATGGGCAAATTCTAATTTCTACAAGTTTTAGACTTAAAGTAATGTGTATATTCCGATATCTACAGATTTTCGAATGACAGGTAAAGCGTAGAATGTGCATTCAAAAATTTTTAGATTATCATTATTTTCGTAGAACCCATATTCTAAAATAGTAGATTCAATGAAAAATGTAGATTGAAGTTTCTACTAATTAGAATATGAATTCTACTTTTTGTAGAACAAAATTTGAAATTATGATTTTAATATTTTTAGAACTGAAAAAAAAATCACTAAGTTGATATTGGTATTTCATCAGTAGTTACTATTTTTAGAATTTTTTAGTTTGTAAAACTATTTATTTAATTTATTTTCAAAAATACTAAAGGGCATTATAGGCAAAATGATGCAAAATAGAAATTAACCTAATGGGATAATGTTCCTATTTTTTTGGCTTAAAAAAATTTTTCCTTTCTTTTTTTTATAAGAGAAAATTTTTGATAAGAGAAAGAGAAAATTTATATTTTTTCTTCTTAATTTTTTTTTAAAAAGCTTTTTTAAGCTTTACAGATTTTTTTCATAAAAGAAAAGGCTATTGCGTTATCATTTTTTGAGATTTTGATGTGCTCCGCTAAATCACACTTTTGACTTCAGTATCTAGACATTTGGTAAGTATATTGATTAAGCTGATATTATTATTTCCCTTATTTTAAATTTTATTATATGCTTAAAATTTCAAATTCGTTTACAAATTGGTAAGTATTTTCCTTATTTAAAAAATGCAATTTCAGTATCTACTATCTAGATATTTTACCACTACCTACAGATATATAGGGAGGAAATAAAAAGTAGAAATTCAAATATGTTTTTTATTTTACGTTTTATCAAATATATATCACAGAATATAAAATTGAAATTAGTTTTTAACCAATAAATTTAAACTTATACCATAAGAAGAAATGATAAAAGAAAACCACAACCAATGGTTAATAGATAATCAAAGTAGAGATTTACAAATACATTTACAATATTTTTTGTGATGTTTTATCAAATCTAAGACCATGAAAGAAACGTAAATCTCCTGAATAATTAGTATGTCTTGATCAAAAAATAATTATTATTAGGTATGTAGGCACACATATACACACGACACACTGATTAAAACATAGAGAAATGTTTTACAAAACCAAAAATGTTTTGGTTCAAAATTAATTAGTTCATAAACTAATTGGTTAAGTAAATCTGGTTGAGTAAGTTTTACAAATTTGGCATTATATAATCAATTTTTTACCATTTTATATTTTTAAAATGTATAGTAAAATAAATAGTTACAATTGTTGTAAGAAATTTGTGAATGTTAAGGATACTTTTAATTAAAATAAATCAAACATTAAAATAAAGGGTGAATTGGGTCATAATCTAAGAAAAACATGGAAATTAATAAATTACCTAAGAAAGAATTTATGTGGGTCTCCGAAATAGACAGAAAAATGAAAAAGACCGAACAGTCCTTCCATTTAGGCTTCTAATTTGTATAGGCTAAATATAAATTATGCGGATATTAAATATAATTGGAGGGGGGGGGGAGTTAATAATGATTAGTCTAAGTATTTTCCCATAACTTGTTACGTAAGGGTGGCTAGACAAATTTAGGTCAATGAATGTTGTACGTGTTCTGACACAAGCGGTGACGGAAGAGGTGTATGGAAAGTCGGTGGAATCATGATGGAACCTTAATATTTGTCTTATGTAATAATACTAGTACTGCTTTTCTCAGCTTGAAAGTTTGTAGGAGTTATAATATGGATGTACCGTTATATTATAATAAATAAAAAATGACCTCTTTTATATTTAATGTGCCTTATAATTTATTGATCTGTTAAATATTTATTTATCCTTTAATATATAACTAGATTTTGATTCGCACTTCGAAAACGTGAGTTTTTTCTTTGAATTGTAAACAAAGTTTGTGAATTAGTATTTTGGGATTGATGTACATTATTATGTTACAAAGTTATTATATGGAAGAAGGGCATTTGTTTAAAATTATACAACTTATGAATTAGTTTATATAAAATTTTGTATGTACATTCTTATATAAGTTTTTTAGGCCTAGTTTACCGGATCCAAAAAATCAAGCCAAAATTGACCCGAAAATATAGTTGTGGTTTGGGTTAGGGTCCAGGGTAAAGTACATATTTGATTTTTTCTTCGACCCGCGGTCTTTGTTCGATTTCGGGTTCTATCCAAGACCCAATCGGGTATCCAAATTACCTAAAATATTTTGTGTATATTAGGTATATTTAGGTATTTTAGATATATATTCGGTATTTTGAATGTGTTTTCGGTATCATGAATATTTTTTAAAAGTTTTGGATCCATGTTTCCGATTATAGTTTTGAGTTTTTGGATAAAATTTTAAATTTCTTTTTTTAAAAATTGGGTATTAGGAAATGTTTTTAGTTGTTTTTTGGTTCTTTAATTATGGTAAACTTTTGTATTTTTTTAGGAGTTTTAATATTTTTCAGGTATTTGTTTGTTTTTCAAGTACTTTTTATTTTTCAGTATTTTTGGGTTTTCTAGTATTTCGAGTCTTTTTCAAGTCCTAAATTTCCCAAACTAATTCAGACCCATTATGTATCCAAAAATTATAGTTATTTTATAGGTATTTGAATTATGGATCTTGACCCCAAAAGAATCAACTCGAATCCGAAGCATAAAATTTGAATACCTAGTTTGCAAAATATTTAGGATCTGAAAAACCTAGATGTAAAAAGAACCGATCCATACCCAACCAGAAGACTCAATTCCTAGACCTACTTGCTCACATTATATTTTGTGTGCATTTTATAAGAGTTACATTTGTTGAACTCGTGAGACTTAAGATTTACTTGGTAGGTTTTGACTAAATTAGTTGTATAGATTTGTAAAGTGTTTTAATAAATTTTAAGCTTATATTAAATAACAAAATTTATTTCAAGCCCTTTTATAAAAAATAAATTAAAGTAAAATATATAATTTTGCTTTTTTACATATGGTTTGCTAAAGTATTTGTATTACGTTTGATTTTGTAAATATTTGGAACTATATAATGTAAGATGACATAGTATTATATGATGTATGATATATGCTGACTTTTAAATGAGTTTCAAAATCTATTAAAGTTAATAAACTTAGTAGATTTAAATAGCATATCTACAGTATTTTTTTTGTTTAAATGTTTTTGTAACAATATTTAATAGCATATCTATAATATTTAATAGTATAGATGTTGCCAGTGTAACCATTGGCAGTAGACATTGTGTCCATTGTATTTCAGCAAACAAGAGTTGACTAAGTGAGGTGGATTTGAGTTTTCTCAACATACCGAGTTAAATCAGTTTGTTCAACTTTACAAAATCAATATATTTCAGATTGTTATATCCAATAGAACGTACTAATCTATTACAACTAAACATTACCTTTCACTAATAAATTATTTGTTATTAGCTAGTAACTATTACAAATGTTAGGAGTCTAACCTTGATTTGGCAATCATATAAAGTGTTTAATTGAAATATATTGTTCATTGTTAACAATACTTCTAAATAATACTTGTTATTAATCTTAATGTGTGCAACTTAAAAACATTCAAAATTTAAATAAGATAAAATACATTATTGTATGTTATTGGATATATTAGTTGTTTAACAAAATAAATTCAAAAACTAATTCAAAGATGCACATAAAAATTCAATCAAATTGTTATATGTTGTTAGATATGTTAGCAAGCTAACAAAAAAAAATCACAAAATTCAAAGATAAATTTAAATATATGAACAAATTGTTATTGCTATTAAAATGGTTAGACATCTAAAAATAGTTTTTTACGTTATTAAATATGTTAGCAATCTAACAATGAATTTTAAACTTTATTTGTAGAATTTATATATAGATAATATATGGCGAAAACTTTTATTATCTAGAATAAGTCTGTAAATGACTTTCAACTATTTGTTTATCGCGCCAAACAACTTTTTTGAAAATTAATCAAATTTTTAACACATAAATACAAATCGCTTGATGCATCTAAATTCGGTTAGAGCGAATATCTTCCTTCCTTTGCAGCTCGAAAGGATTTAAAGCTCTTCCTCAGTTACTACTTTCTTGTAACTGTATATAACCATTTTAAGGATGTAGTATGTTTTTTGAAATGGTTACAAAAGAAGTTAGAGAGGTGTCAGATTATTTTGGGTTGACAAACTCTCTTATAACCACTAATGTAATATATAACCTTCAATGAATTATGTAACCACCTTTTCAAGTTTGTCGGTAACAAAAAAGTTTAGCCTGTTTTGGAAAGTTTTTGTGGCTAAACTTTCTTTAACCTTGTATGAACAATTTGAAGGATATGATTTTGTTTTCTGAAAATAGTTACAGATGAGTCTAGCGAAATGTCGGATTATTTTGGTTTGTCAAATTCTCTTGTAACGTTGATGTAATATATAATCTTCAGTTGTAGAATTAATGGACCCACAACTAATCTTGTGGATGTTATAACCACAGCAGAAATTTTTATTTTATGCAAATAAACATGATCACGAGAGATAACCATAGGGACAATGTAGCTTATTTAAAAATAAAAAATTCAACAAACATGTTTATCCGTCAGCTTCATCACCAATTGTCACACACTTTGCGAATCTGATGGCGCTTATAGAGAAAACTGAACAAACAAACAAAAAAGCTCAAAGATTTGATCGTTTTAGATCTTCAAAAACAAGCCCTTGAATTGGAGAACATGTGTTAATTTTCTTCTTCTTCGTTTTGATGTTCAACCTCAATAGGTTATCTGAAAAATCATGCGAAGATACGAAAGAAGCGAACCTTCCAAAGAATTAGAAACACCTATTAATCTAAAGAAAGAGGACAAGCAACAACAACAAAGAAGGTGACAAAAACTAATTAAAAAGCAACATTCCTACGGTTAGATTTTTTGTGCTCAAGGCAAGCATCGCCAACACAAACACCTTAACCACAACTATCATTTAAACGCGACATCCTCCGCCGTGATCACCGCCGTCCTGCTGTCAAAATAGTAAAATGGAGGAGGTTATACTTCACCACAAAACAAACCATTACACCTGTTGAGAATAGGTAGTATGACACAACAATTACAAAATATCAAACTGGGTGAAAGGAAAAGAGAATTCTGATTTGCAGAGATAGGTACTAAACACGATGGAATGGATTGGGAGGAATGGACTCGTGAAATTAAACAAGGATTTAAGATATAAAGAGATGAAGATACATAAAGTAAAAATGCTTTACAATAGTCAATTTTAAAGAGAATCATGAGAAACAATAAAAAAATACTATTATATTTCAACTTGTCTGACACAAAAAACTTTCGTGTAAGTTTGGTTTATCAAAAATTGAATCTAAAAAAAGATTTGGGCTACATACAAACATGAGGTTATGATCAGATAATGAATAGGGGTATATCGGTCATAGAAAAGTCAACAAAACCTAAGCAAACACCAAATGTATATTCACCTAATTATAAAATTTTTTTGTGTGTAGAGTGCACATACTCTAAAATAAAATTGTACTATTAGTTTATTTATTCTACCAGTGTTATCCTAGTTAATGAATAAAATAATTATATAGACTAGAATTTAGCGGTAATTTAAGAAAATGTGAATATAATTTCAATTTGGATATATATTAGTCAAAAACTTAAATTCAATTTGGATTTACTTCCTTTAAGGAAAATGTGAATTTGACCATTAAAAATTTACTTCCTTTTTATGAAAGCATAGCGGCAAAATCACTTTTCGAAATTTGCTTTCCCTCTTTGAAAGCCATTTTCATTTTCCCTCTCCTAAATCTCGTCTTCGTCTCTGATAAATAGCTTCGTTGCTCTCTTCTTGAGCCAGTGACTGAGTTTCTGAACCATCCCTCAAAACCCAGTTTAAAAGTTTCGATCTTTCGAATTGTCCTTTCTTCTTCGACGATTACTATGGCTTTGGACGCATCGAAACCATCTAAGCCCACAAAGAACCCGAGCTCGAAACGCAAAACGAACCCCGGCGTTCGAGTCATCGGAGGGAGGATCTACGATTCTAGCAACGGCAAATGTTGTCACCAGGTGAAGACACAACTCTACACTCTCTCTCTGATTATGCCCTAATCGTTTTTGTTTCATGCTAAACCGAT
>MU105781.1:265087-300510 GCA_012274485.2 Sinapis alba | reverse complement strand
CTAAAAGCATGGTTTCGGAGTGCTAGAAAGAGTAACCACCCAAAACGGTAACTATCCGGCAAGTAACTAGCAGAGTTTGCTGAGGTCTTTTCTGCGTTTGCATCGTATGCCAAGAAGAACTCCCGGTACCCACGTTTGTAGTATCTGTTTCAAAGAATAGGTACCAAAGAAACGTTATACAAACAAGATCAAGTAACTAGAGCTTGTTCACACGAAGACCAGAGATCTGAAACTCTATGATTGTTAGCATAGTGAGAAAGTATGCTCCTCACAGGAAGGGTAGCTAAACTCACTTGCTTAGAAGGCTAAGATGCACAAAGTTCGCCTGTAGCTCCTTTGCCTAGTAAGTAAATATTATCAAAAGGTAACACATGTTAAGAGAAGAAGCAGTGATGGACTAAGAGAAAGTTATATATATATATAAAGAGCTTAGGCAGAACCTGAAGTCGGTTCTCCCAGTCAGCACCATAAAGTTCACAAAGCACAGGACCAGCCTTGACCACAAACTGAGGTAACTCTTTAAAAAAATCCACAATACTGAAACAGAAACAAAGAATGTTAATCAAATACAAAAAAAAGTATCAAAAGAAAGGTAAGGATGAAGTGGTGATTACGTACTTCAGCTTCAGAGCCCTCAGGATCTGACATAGATTAAACCCATTATCACCAGACACTGACTGGCCATCCACTTGTTTTCTCACAGTAAGCATCTTCACTGAATAGAGAATGAACGCAAACCAGAACCTCTCTACTTCCTCCCGCTAATAAGCAGAATAACAAAGAATCAGTCTTAGTGAACTATACTCTTTAACTGATAGAAAGGAAAAAAAAAATTGTATTTCACCGTTCCACTTCCAATGTTAGCCATGTTTGCTGACAAGATTCGTTTGGTTTCTGAAAACAACTTCAAAGCTTCATCACAAATGCTCCCATCAAGGGAAAGAACTTTCTGCAATTCGAAGAAAGTTAAGTCTAGGGATTAGAGCTAGCTAGCTAGTCTTCAAATTCATCAAGAGAACTCAGTGTTATCAATCCATGATACATGCAATGAAGAGTAAAACCTCGCATAAGTCCAAGAGAGTTGCTTCGCTTCTTTTTCCATTAGGGTCAATGGGTGGAGTCACCGGAGGCTGAACTTCTTCCATGGTCTCTAACCACGCAGCTGAAAACATGAACAAAAAATAAAGCTAATTTAATTGTTCTTCCCAATTTTTTTTTAAAAACAGTACTTTTCAGGGTAATATGAAAAGACACATATAGGGACGAAGACACCGACCAAACTGTTCTAACACAACACTTCTTGTCTTAAACTCATATTCATAAATTCAAACAAAAATTACACAAACCCTATCGATATAAATTGATTTTTTTCAGGAGAAAACTCTACAAGTTGCAATTGAATAGCGAAACATCAAACTGAACACAAAACCCCTAAAAATAAAATTCAAAATCCATAGATATGCAAAAGGGTAAAGATCTTACATTTTGTTTCTGTACCACAGATTCCAAGAACGAAACGTCGTCGCTGGTTGAAGATGAACAGAAAGATCCAAACTTTAAGAACTTCTCTTAGAATCGACGAATTAAACGAAGATGCAGTGAGAAGGAGAGATCTCCGTCAATCCCTCTGACTATCTCTCGCTCTATCTTCACCTGACTCTCTCTCTCTCTAGATTGGAGGGGGAAAACCCTAAAAGGAATCTATCTAGCGCGGGAAAAACAACAGCGAGTATACATACACATGCGTATACAAATTATATACGACCACTATCAACCATTCATGTGTCGACACGTACCCCTTAATGACCCCAATTTACCGCCAAAACGTTCTTACTGTTTGCGTGAAACGTTGGGAGGGAAAATGATTCTCCGTTACGGCGGTGTTAAAAACTAACGGAAGGTCTCATAAACGATTAAACGGCGTCTGGGTTTTCGTGACCGCGACAAAGCCTCGTGTAAGTTAACGACGGGGTCCGCTTTATACGACACCGTTTTAGATAACGTTTGGTTGCAGGAGTAGATGTGTTCTATTCGTGACTGTGGATAGTGAAGACACTAGTAGAGTGATAATCATATATTTTTCCGACAAGCTCATGGCGTCACCTTCTGATCAACCTGCGAGGCGATTGCTCATACCATCCGTGTTAGGATTGTGAAATCCCATGTCCATCTATTTATTGTCCGATTGTACGATATTGTCCACTTTGTACCTAAGAGTCAAGTCCGTATAAATTTACTTTTGGATTCTTCCCAAAAAGCCTATTACTAATTAGAGTTAGACTTCTCTTTATATATTAGACAATTCTTGTCTAAACTTCCGATGTGGGACTTAGATTGACATCTCTCAATCCGAAAGTTCGCAATCTATCAGAGAAACACAGCAAGGTAAGTCTCACCTTGTTTCAATTACAGTCAACTTCATGGTTTTCTGTTTAGGACACAAAGAAACGATCTTGTGTTCTAAAAAAATATTAATTCTCTTCTAAGCAAAGCATGATTGATCACATTAAAGATGATTGGGTTCTATATGCGTAGCTATGATCACATTCTTCTGCTGAAAATAGCTTAGCAAGCTCAAATGAAAGCTCAACTTCAGTTTTAAGTTCATCAAAACATTATTTTTTTGTAGTATTGCCTCAAGGTCGGTGCAACATTGTTGGTTTGCCCGTGTCACTTCCATTGCTCAAGGTTGATGCTACTGTTATCATTGTTCATTCTTACACCAAGTATCCCGAGGCTATTATCATAAAATACAAAATAAACGCTTCTGATCTTGCATTCCAGATTAAGGGAGACTGAATAAAGCTAGGGGCTGCAGTAATCGATGTTGGAACTTACGCAGTCAACGATCCGAGCAGAAATATCAGGATACCGGTTGGTTGGAGTTGTGAATTAAAGCTGAAGTTATAGTTGTTTGTAATATTTTGATTCTCCACCATGTTATTGTATCATGAAAAAAAAATAGTCGTGCATCATATCTAATTGTATATTTTGAAAACTAAATAACACAAGACACTAATACAAACGTTAATGTATCATTATGATAACAAATAAACACGCTGGGCCAAAGGCAAAAAACAAACATTACAATCATACTAAACATGAACAAAACAAAACAAATACCTCTTAAAATTGAAGAGAGAAAATTGGTAGGTAACTTTAGTCTTTTCAGTGTAAGAAATAAAACTGGAACGATATGATCATGGGTCATGGCAATTATATATACAAACATGTTGTATATCAGTTTTCTATTTTTTAATAGAATAAAATACATGGAAAGTTAGTAAAACTATAATTCAGTAAAGGGCAATTCCATTAAATATACAAAGCTTGAGATTTGTTTAATATATTAAAAGAGAAAAGTTCTAAAAAGAAACAAATATTTTAGTCAATGGGGGATGAGTCTCGCTTTACCATCTAACCTTCTTCTCTCCCTCTCTCTCTATCTCCTTCCCCAATTACACATCTATACACAAAACTAGCTGACATAAAACATCTTCCTCTCTTCTATCTTTTGTAGCTCCGTGCGTCACTCATGGCCGCCTCGTCCTTTGCTGATGGTAACTGATTTTTACTTCACTTATACACACACACACATACATCTCTCGACGACTTTTCCATACGATCTAATTTTTTAGTCTTTGAAAATATTCTAGATATTTGTTTTTTTAGCTGGAAACACTTTCGTAGACTATTTTCTTACAAGTTTGGCAGTTGATTGATTAATTGCGCGATTGTCAGAAGAGAATAATTCAACCATTTTCAGACATGTTGATCTTCATGGTCCCTTGTCTTGTCTGTTAATTACCGAACCACCCATATGCTTCTTCACTTATCAATTTCGTACTATTTTTATTTAATCCAAAATGATTAAATCATAAACTCACATACACGTGTGTATATATTCCATATATATGTTGTTGAATTGATGTTTCTCTTCAGGAGATAAAGATATGGAGAAAGGTGGAATGATTCTACATTATAGTGAGTCTTCACCAACACCTTCACCTTCCGCAACAACAACTGCCCCAGCTTTGGTTCTGTCTAACTCAGGCAAGAGGATGGATCAAGCTGGGAAGAAGAAGTATGTGAAGCAAGTCACTGGTCGCCATAATGATACTGAGCTTCACTTAGCAGCTCAGCGTGGTGATTTGGCAGTTGTGCAGCAGATTCTCAAGGATATTAACTCTCAGATGAAAGGGACTTTGAGTGGGGAAGAGTTTGATGCTGAAGTTGCAGAGATAAGGGATTCGATAGTGAATGAGGTGAATGAGTTAGGTGAGACGGCGCTCTTTACTGCTGCTGATAAAGGTCATTTTGATGTTGTTAAAGAGCTTTTGAAGTATTCGAGTAGAGAGAATATTGCTAAGAAGAACCGTTTTGGTTATGATCTTCTTCATATTGCTGCCATACAAGGCCATCATGGTAATGCTCCTCCTCACCTTTACTCTTGGATCTTCATAAAGATTTAAAAATGGGTGCTTCTTGCAGCTAATGTTGAGGTTTTGCTAGATCATGATTTGACGCTTAGCCTTACATTTGGACCATCGAATGCAACTCCGCTTGTGTCTGCAGCGATGAGAGGGCATACAAATGTTGTGAACCAACTCTTATCAAAAGCTGGGAACTTGCTTGACATTTCAAGGTCAAACCATAAGAATGCGTTGCATCTAGCTGCAAGGCAAGGGCATGTGGACGTCATAAAAGCTCTGATAGTTAAAGATACTCAGCTATCAAGAAGGGTTGACAAGAAAGGACAAACTGCACTTCACATGGCTGTTAAAGGACAGAGCTCCGAAGTGGTTAAACTGTTGTTGAATGCAGATCTTGCCATTGTTATGCTTCCAGACAAGTATTGTAACACAGCGTTACATGTTGCAACAAGGAAAAAACGAGCAGAGGTATGCTATCATCTCAATGGTGTGACTCATATTCGATATCTTTTGATTGAATGTTTCACATATTGCAGATTGTGGAACTGTTATTGTCACTACCTGATACCAACGCAAATGCTTTGACTCGAGAACGCAAGACAACACTTGATATTGCAGAGGGGCTTCCACTCTCAGAAAAATCTTCATACATAAAAGAGTGTTTTGCTCGTTGTGGAGCTCTCAGGGCAAATGAGTTGAACCAGCTAAGAGATGAGCTGAGAAGCACTGTCACCCAAATCAAGAACGATGTTCATATCCAGCTGGAACAAACCAAAAGGACGAACAAGAACGTGCACAACATATCCAAAGAACTAAGGAAGCTACACAGAGAAGGGATCAACAGCGCAACTAACTCAGTAACCGTTGTGGATGTACTCTTTGCAACCGTAGCTTTTGCTGCTATCTTCACAGTACCACGAGGAGACAACAACGACGGATCAGCAGTGGTTGTAGGCAGAGCATCGTTCAAGATCTTTTTTATCTTCAACACAATCGCATTGTTTACTTCTCTGGCTGTCGTGGTGGTCCAGATAATGTTGGTGAGAGGAGAGACAAAAGCTGAGAAGAGGGTAATGGAAGTGATCAACAAATTGATGTGGTTGGCATCGATGTGTACATCAGTGGCGTTTCTTGCATCGTCGTACATAATTGTTGGTCGTAAGAACAAGTGGGCTGCGGAGCTTGTGACAGTTGTTGGTGGTGTGATCATGGCCGGTGTTCTTGGGACGATGACTTATTATGTGGTGAAGTCGAAGAGGGTAAGGTCAATGAGGAAGAGGATTAAGAGTGCACGCAAGAGCGGATCAAACTCATGGCATCATTCAAATTACTCAAATTCGGAAGTTGATCCAATTTTCGCAATCTAAGGTCCATTGAGAGATGGTAATCATGTAAATATATTTGGTGAAGAGAGCTAGACTAGACGATTTTGTGTGTAAAGCCTAAGCATCATCAATAGGCAAACGCAATAGTCACAACTCTGTAAACATTGGTCAACTCATTATATACAAAAATCAAGTTAACCATTGTATTCAGAAACAAAGAAGCGTCAGAGTGTTAAGACCATTTTCAACCCTAGCACCCTATAAGGGGTGCTTAATTTTTTTAATTTTTTCTTTCTGATTTAAAAAATAAAAAATAATAATAAAAGAACCAATTACGGGCCGTCACGTGTCACAGGACCAGCTCTTAAACAAGCTCTATAAGCAAGGGTGCTTATTTTTTTGGTGGGTCCACCCACTATTAAATTAATTTCTCCCTAAACACCCCCTAAGCAACCCCCTTAATCATGTTCTAACAAGTGAGAATTTTGTATTCATACAATTGTAGTCTTGACTGGATCACTTACGTTGCATCGTTCTCTTTGTTCTAAGAGCATGATCATTGCGGGGTTATTAGGATGAAGTTCTTAGCGTAATATAAGAATCGTCTCTTAACTTTTTTTTAGTTAGAATTAAGACACAGTTCTTATATTACGCTAAAAACTCCATCCTAATAACCCCGCATAATCATGGCCAAAGGCTCTTCCAACCAAAGATCATCTCTTGTGCCTGATGCTGTACTTAAACCAATATACGGAGCTGCTTATGTTCACTTTTTGTCTTCGAAATCAACGTGATCTGGACAGTTCTAAGGCTCTCCGTACCATAGATCATCTCTAGTGCATGATGCTGAATTTGAACCAAGATTTGGAGCTGCTTTATGTTCACTATTTGTTGTCTAAATCAAGGTAACACCACACACAGCCACTACTACATAACTTTCATTGAGAGAGAAGAGCAGTCACAGGGCAAGTCACAAAGAAGAATGGATACGGTTCACAAGTAGTGGCAAATCAACGATTGAATAAGATGTCTACATTACGTATAAACCTTAAGAACTTGCAACTTCTCCTCCAAGATGTCTTACAACTTCTCCTCAAAGACAACACCTCCCAAGTTATTATCAAAGAGCTTCTTTTCCTTCTGAAAACTGACAAAAGTCTTCAAAGCGGAGGGGATGTCTTCGGTTTGGACAAAGATCCAAGGGTTCGTACCTTTCATACACGGCTTCAGAGACTCCCATTTGGTTCCTTCCAAGGCTTTGAAGACGAGAGTGTTCTTGGCGACGAGGAGCTTCGTGTTGCTGTTTTCACGGAGGATCCCGTAGAGTTCTTGTAGTTGCTTGACGTTTTAGTCATGGTTTACAATGTTGTAAACTTAAGCTCTTGGCTTAGTGATAGTAAACCAAACTCATATATGAAGAGCATAACAAAATGTAACAAACACAGAGAAATGAAATCTAACCGTGCTCCGCTGGTTCAATACGCATACCGTTTCATTTTTAGTAGAGAAATACCATTGCAAAGTTTTTTATTACAAAAATAGTCTATAAAGAAAAAAAATGATAAAAATATTTTATTAAAGAGATAAATAAACTTTTATATTCTTAGGGTTAAGTAATTTACACTTAGGGGTTAGAGTTAAAAGGGTTGAATCTGTGGATTAACGTTTCAAATTTTAAAAAATAAAAAAATAAAATTAAAATTTAGAAAACAAAAAAAAATATTTTAATTATTTTTTTTTGCTATTTTTTTGGCAAATTTTTTTAAAATGACTAATTGAAAAAGAATTGAAGTTTTTTTTTAGTACTTGGGGCTTTATTTAGAAAAGCTTTCAGCAATTAATTAAAGCCCAAGGGATAAGGTTTACATTACCCAAATTGATATAACTCTTTGGGCCTTTTGATTTTTCTCAGTAGTAATAATATTTAACACTCAACTCACTCCTCAAGTCCTCTCTTTTCTTCTAGGGTTTTAAGGTTTCGGCACGAATCTTTCTTTCTATCTTCAGTAGACACAATGACTACCGAAGAGAAAGATATCCTCGCCGCCAAATTGGAAGAACAGAAGATCGATGTAATTTGATTTTCTTCTTACTCTTTCTATTATCTGTAACTAGACTCACTTCAGATCTTAGTGTTTTGCTTCGTATATGTTAATATTAGAGAGCTATGCTGATTTAGATCTCAATTTTATATATATATGTTAAAGCTTAGTTAAATATCGGTTTTCAAATCACTTTTAAACTGTAGATAAGCATTGCATATGTCTAATTTATTTGTTTTTGGACTGTTGTGTGTAGCTTGATAAGCCTGAAGTTGAGGACGATGATGACAACGATGAGGATGACTCCGACGACGACGACGATAAGGATGATGACGATGCCGAGGGTAAGTCTCATTTACATTAACAAAATATTACATGAATCTGTATAAATGTGTAAAGAAAGATAGATTTATAATTGAATCTAACTGTACTGTGTGAATCATATTCATCGAGACTCTTTGTTGGTTAATAACATGCTTCTTGTTTGTGTGGAGCTACATGTTCTAGTTGAAGAGTGATTACATTTGAGTTGTGATTGGTGAAAACAGGAGAGGCAGGAGGTAAGTCAAAACAAAGCAGAAGTGAGAAGAAGAGTCGCAAAGCCATGCTCAAGCTCGGTATGAAACCCATCACTGGTGTCACCCGTGTCACCGTCAAAAAGAGCAAGAACGTTAGTTACTTCCTCCTTCTTCTTCTTCTTTTACTTTTTTTCATATTCAATCTTTATTCCCCCTTTATATTCATATACTACACATTCAAATACAGATCATGTTCGTCATATCAAAACCTGATGTGTTCAAGAGCCCAGCTTCAGACACATATGTAATCTTTGGAGAGGCTAAGATCGAGGACTTGAGCTCTCAGATGCAGTCCCAAGCTGCACAACAGTTCAAGGCTCCTGATCTCAGCAACGTTATCAAGGGTGAATCATCTTCCTCTAGCGCTGCAGTGGTGCAAGATGATGAGGAGGAGGAG
Source organism: Sinapis alba (assembly GCA_012274485.2). NCBI lineage: Eukaryota > Viridiplantae > Streptophyta > Magnoliopsida > Brassicales > Brassicaceae > Sinapis > Sinapis alba. The sequence goes on along the minus strand of MU105781.1, from coordinate 291,735 downwards.
GAAGTTGACGAGGAAGGTGTTGAGCCAAAGGACATTGAGTTGGTGATGACTCAAGCAGGTGTGCCTAGGCCTAGAGCCGTCAAGGCTCTCAAGGCTTCTGATGGAGATATTGTCTCTGCCATCATGGAGCTTACTACCTAAACCCCAAATCTTTTCAACTTTACATGTGGTTTAACTTGAGTTATGTCCCCTGAGATTTTCAAAATGTTAAGCAAGTTTTTTTTTTTTTTTGTTTTTCGAAGTGATTTTCAATGTTGTAACAGTATACAGTTTGGTTTGATATTGAATATTATCAACTGTTTGCGATTACAAGCCTTTGGTAAAAATTAATATTGAATATTTAAGCACTTCACATTTTAAGAAAACAAATGTAGACAAATTAATATCTAGACAGCTTTATAACAAGCGAGAGTTCATAACTTATCTCCAAGGAATCTGAGCTTATTCCTTGTACCTCTTTCTCCAAAAAGTTCTTCTTAAACATACTTGGTTTATGAGATGGTGCAAGGTCTAGCTCTTATCCAGGACATGACCCTCCTTTAGTGGTCAACTCCCTGTCCTCTCTTTTCCTGTAGCTTCTAGCATCCCATAAAAACCAGAACTGTTTTTTTCCTTGTGCACAACAAAGAATTTTCTCCATCTACAAGGTTTGACAGTTTCATTGGTCTTCAAATAGCTTGTCTTGGTGGAAGTTTGAACAAGGATGAGGAGCAGCCAAAGACACCTTAAGCTTCATGGTCATGGTTTCTCCAGCTTAAATTTGACTAGTAGATAAGAATGTCTTCAATGGCTTGTGAAAGACTGATTAGAGAATGATAAGAAATGCCGAAGCTTTCAATAGGTTTTAGGAGCTTCTTGCTTTTGCTTTGATACCATAATTAAAATTCTATAAGTATAGGATGGAGATGGTCGTTGATGACATTTAGCAACTGCAAGAATTGGAGACTCTTATGGAAATTCTATGCGTTTGAATGATATGGTTAGGGATGACTTTCCAATGTTAATTAAGAAACGCATAGGGATGAGTTTCCAAAGTAATCATTCAAACATGGTTTTCTTTTTCAACCCCGAAACTCCACTGGCATTACAACGAGATATCCATACACCAAATTTACATAGATTAGAACCATGTTGTGTTGATAGAGAAGAAATGATTAGAACGATGAAGAAAGAGAAATAAAGAATAAAAGAGAGAAAGATCGTGGACAAAGACACAAAGACGTACAAAAGAAGATGTGCTAGATTTAGAGTAGATTTCATGTAGATTTAGAAAAGATATTAACTGAAATATGAAAATTTTCACATTTTCGTGTTTAGCTAAAATATGTATTCTATGTAGAGTAGAACAATGCATATTGGGTGGAAAATCTATTTTTCTCCACATGTAGCATTAGGTAATAGATAGAACACGTATATGACACATAAACAAGATAAGATAAGTTGTATAGTTACTTATAGCATATGTAGTCGAGCTATACATTGACCAACAATATCTTGCCAATGCGAGAATACAACCAAATGAACTATATCAAAATTAGAATATATAAGCAAATTTTATTTTGCGTTATATACTAAAAGATAAATCATTGTGTAATACTTTGTATCCGAATTCTAAACTAAGTAGATGACCAAAATGATAATTTTATACTTATTTATCACATAAAATAAAATATGATTTCACTATTTTTTAAAGAAAATAAAACATATAAATAGTCATACTTATGTTTCTAATAATTTTCATATTTTTGTATTCTTAAAATTTAATTTATTATTTTTCATTACAAAAGGGTAAAACATATCCAAAACAGCTTAAAATATCAAAAGTCCTATTGGGATAAACCCAAATTCTAAGTGTCATATTTTGCCAATTCTCTCTATTTCTTCCAGGTTCCAACATTATTTTACTAAATTAAACGGTTGTACGAGATACCATATAAACAGGTTTAACAAAAGAACTAGATTTTGACTCACACTTTTAAAATGTGATTTTTTTTGTTTGTTAAAAATATATTGATTACACATAAAAATTATACATTTTATGTATTTTTTATCTTTCAATATGTATAATTTGTATTCTGCCAACACATAAATATAAACTTATACATATATGTAATTATGTTTTATTTTATTTTGTTTATATTGTAGTATTATTTTATCTTTCATCCAGCAGTTAATGTGATCATTATTTTTAAAAAGATTATTCAAATTAGATGAAATCAGTATTTTTATATTCATTTTGGATCTGTAGTTTCACCTATAATTGGTTACTCATATATAAGTCGGTTTAGATACAATGAAACTATTAATTAAAATTTTGTTAAGATCTCAAAAACTATTATCAACCCGTAACCTGATACTGATTAATCTGGTAAGAAAATTAGAAAACCCTATAGTGTTTTGAAAATATTTAATTGAACTTCTGATTTACTTTTTATCATACAAAACATTGAATGAAGTATTTTATTGTAATTCTTAAAATTTATAAAAATGTTTACTATGCCACCAAAAGAGAATTGTGATATAAAAAACTAAAATTAGTTGATGTAGTTTCAAAATTAAATTTAAAATAATGATAAATTTATCATTTATTATCTTATTTTTATCATAATTGCTAATTTGTTATAAAAATTATTTAAGTAAAAATGTAAAAAAGTAGAAATTCCACTTTTAGTTGTATTTTATAAATAAAACATGTATTTGTATTTTGTCTTATATTTAATATTTTGTATTGTATTTTATATATATTAAATATTATTATTATTTATGGGTAACCAATTTCGGATCCAATAAGTCGTGGATCTAAGAACTAATCCGGTTTAGTGTCTGGATTGAATTTTAAGATATTGGATGAAATTAGTTTATTTATATTTCTTCACAATGTTGAAAAATTTAATATTTTAGTTTTAATTAGAAATTCATTGTCTTTAAAATTTTATTTTTATCTACTATAGATTTAATCTAACTTAAATATATGTCTCGGTATATGGAAGTTCATAATTTCTTTAAAATATTATAATGAAGAATCCATATTTAATTTCCAGCATATATTATAACATATCTCATATTGTTAAATTTATAATTATGTATTCAACATAGCATGAAATACAAATGATGTGGATCCCATAAGTTTGGATAGATATACTCTTAATCGATAGGATGATGATTAATTAGTTAGATAGTATCCATAAATATGTTTAAAATATTTAATGTTGTTAATTACTTATAAATATAAGAGTGACATAACATTATAATTATAAAAAAGAAAAGTAAAGGCAAAATCATAAGAAAGATTCTGATTTAATAGTGTGTATGTATATATATATTCTCACATATTAGAGAAAAGAAAATAGCAAATATTCAAAATATAGACATTACTTTAATATTTTTGAACCATTCCTAACTAATTTTCATTTTTGCATTTTATGCCCCTTTCAACAATTATATAGATATTTTGAGATCCCACATGAATTTTTATCATCTTTTGTCATATGTTTTATTTTCTTCTAATTTATAAGAAACCAAAAATCGATATAAAAATGGTAAATCTCTCAAACAGGCATAAAATTTGTTTTATGGCAAAAAACAGATAATGAATTAAGTGACTAAAATATGTTTTATTAAAGAGACAAAAATATTTCTACTCTTATATTATATATATATATATATATTAAATTAATATTTTATAAAAATAAAATCATTTTAAAAAGATACTCAAAACTTTTTTTAAATTTTATAAAAATATTCAAAAATATTCCAAACATTTTTCGAAAATATTTTTAAAATTATTGTTTTATATTTATATACTACAAATTTTAAATTCTAAACCATAATTCTTAAACTCTAAAACCACCCTCTCCAAATTTACTTCTAAGTCGAAATTAATTATCTTAGAAGTACAATGACTTTTATCTTTGTAATGAAATTTGTTTTGATCATTTTCGACTTATGATAAATAAAAAAAATAATGTTCTACTATAGTATTTCTCTAATCGAAAAACAATCCTAAGATTTTAGACAAAAGCCAGTAGATATACATTTAGTGTCGTTCGATAAAAAAAAATAAGTCGTGGATCTAAGAACTAATCCGGTTTAGTGTCTGGATTGAATTTTAAGATATTGGATGAAATTAGTTTATTTATATTTCTTCACAATGTTGAAAAATTTAATATTTTAGTTTTAATTAGAAATTCATTGTCTTTAAAATTTTATTTTTATCTACTATAGATTTAATCTAACTTAAATATATGTCTCGGTATATGGAAGTTCATAATTTCTTTAAAATATTATAATGAAGAATCCATATTTAATTTCCAGCATATATTATAACATATCTCATATTGTTAAATTTATAATTATGTATTCAACATAGCATGAAATACAAATGATGTGGATCCCATAAGTTTGGATAGATATACTCTTAATCGATAGGATGATGATTAATTAGTTAGATAGTATCCATAAATATGTTTAAAATATTTAATGTTGTTAATTACTTATAAATATAAGAGTGACATAACATTATAATTATAAAAAAGAAAAGTAAAGGCAAAATCATAAGAAAGATTCTGATTTAATAGTGTGTATGTATATATATATTCTCACATATTAGAGAAAAGAAAATAGCAAATATTCAAAATATAGACATTACTTTAATATTTTTGAACCATTCCTAACTAATTTTCATTTTTGCATTTTATGCCCCTTTCAACAATTATATAGATATTTTGAGATCCCACATGAATTTTTATCATCTTTTGTCATATGTTTTATTTTCTTCTAATTTATAAGAAACCAAAAATCGATATAAAAATGGTAAATCTCTCAAACAGGCATAAAATTTGTTTTATGGCAAAAAACAGATAATGAATTAAGTGACTAAAATATGTTTTATTAAAGAGACAAAAATATTTCTACTCTTATATTATATATATATATATATATTAAATTAATATTTTATAAAAATAAAATCATTTTAAAAAGATACTCAAAACTTTTTTTAAATTTTATAAAAATATTCAAAAATATTCCAAACATTTTTCGAAAATATTTTTAAAATTATTGTTTTATATTTATATACTACAAATTTTAAATTCTAAACCATAATTCTTAAACTCTAAAACCACCCTCTCCAAATTTACTTCTAAGTCGAAATTAATTATCTTAGAAGTACAATGACTTTTATCTTTGTAATGAAATTTGTTTTGATCATTTTCGACTTATGATAAATAAAAAAAATAATGTTCTACTATAGTATTTCTCTAATCGAAAAACAATCCTAAGATTTTAGACAAAAGCCAGTAGATATACATTTAGTGTCGTTCGATAAAAAAAAATAAGTCGTGGATCTAAGAACTAATCCGGTTTAGTGTCTGGATTGAATTTTAAGATATTGGATGAAATTAGTTTATTTATATTTCTTCACAATGTTGAAAAATTTAATATTTTAGTTTTAATTAGAAATTCATTGTCTTTAAAATTTTATTTTTATCTACTATAGATTTAATCTAACTTAAATATATGTCTCGGTATATGGAAGTTCATAATTTCTTTAAAATATTATAATGAAGAATCCATATTTAATTTCCAGCATATATTATAACATATCTCATATTGTTAAATTTATAATTATGTATTCAACATAGCATGAAATACAAATGATGTGGATCCCATAAGTTTGGATAGATATACTCTTAATCGATAGGATGATGATTAATTAGTTAGATAGTATCCATAAATATGTTTAAAATATTTAATGTTGTTAATTACTTATAAATATAAGAGTGACATAACATTATAATTATAAAAAAGAAAAGTAAAGGCAAAATCATAAGAAAGATTCTGATTTAATAGTGTGTATGTATATATATATATATATATTCTCACATATTAGAGAAAAGAAAATAGCAAATATTCAAATTATAGACATTACTTTAATATTTTCGAACCATTCCTAACTAATTTTCATTTTTGCATTTTATGCCCCTTTCAATAATTATATATATATATATTGAGATCCCACATGAATTTTTATCATCTTTTGTCATATGTTTTATTTTTTTTCTAATTTATAAGAAACCAAAAATCGATATAAAAAATGGTAAATCTCTCAAACAGGCATAAAATATGTTTTATGGCAAAAAACAGATAATGAATTAAGTGACTAAAATATGTTTTATTAAAGAGACAAAAATATTTCTACTCTTATATTATATATATATATTAAATTAATATTTTATAAAAATAAAATCATTTTTAAAAGATACTCAAACTTTTTTAAATTTTATAAAAATATTCAAAAATATTCCAAACATTTTTCGAAAATATTTTTAAAATTATTGTTTTATATTTATATACTACAAATTTTAAATTCTAAACCATAATTCTTTAACTCTAAAACCACCCTCTCCAAATTTACTTCTAAGTCGAGATTAATTATCTTAGAAGTACAATGTCTTTTATCTTTATAATGAAACTTGTTTTGATCATTTTCGATTTACGATAAATAAATAAAAAAATCTTCTACTATAGCATTTCTCTAATCGAAAAAGCAATCCTAAGATTTTAGACAAAAGCCAGCAGATATACATTTAGTGTCGTTCGATAAAAAAAAAATACATACAGTCTCCAGAACTACGATCCCACAACAAACATAGCCGATTAAACACCTCCGGAGCCAACTATCAATACCAAATACAAAGAACTGATCCTAAAACATCAAAAAGAAGCGCACATCCATCGCCGAAGCTAGACTAGCCAACATTTTCATCATTTCTTTTATAAATAGTTTTTTTGTGAAAAAATAACTTTACGTAAATGGAAAAGTTAATTAAAAGAAAAAGAAAAGATATCGATATTTCATATCTAGTTGCCAAGTAAGCCCCCCTAGGAATTGGGATATAATGTTATTTTGACACCAAAAAGAGACCCTCCTTTAGAAAAAGTGAATTTAATCTTTCAAACAAATACAATGTAAAGTCGTTTTTAGTATGAAAAATGAGAAACAACCAACAACCAGCAAAAAGGAAATCATATAGTAATTGCAATTTTACTGAGTACTTCATCAGATTGTGAAGTATTAATCCATGTAAATACGTAAATATTATATAAAATACTACATTAGTAATTGTTGACTACGTAAGCGACCTATACGAGGTTTCTCTAAGTTTTAACGGATTAATAAGTATCAGGCATTCTAATTTTTTGGTATGTCCACACACCTAGAAAGGTATCGTAGATTCATAATGCTATCAAAAAGTACACTCTTGATTTTATAATATTTTGGATAAACATAATAAACAGTATAATTTTGTAACAGGTTAATTAGTTAATTAGGAGATAAACATAATAAACAGTATAATTTTGTAACAGGTTAATTAGTTAATTAGGAGATAAACATAATAATAAACAGTATGGTTTTATAAAATTTAGGAGATTATTATGATATGGAATCGTCTGTCTCATTCACAATAGTAGTGGAGTACATAAATAGTTACAGAGATGTACAATAAAGGGAAGGAAATATACAATACGTGAATAGAGGGTAATGAGAGCAATCAAGGTGATCTTGTAATCTGTGGTTAATGTGTTTCTATATCTGATATGCCCCCTCAAGATGGACTACCTTCAGCTAGGCCAATCTTGACATTCAGAATTTGAAAACGCTGTCGTGGTAGGGGTTTCGTCAATGCATCCGCGAGCTGATCAGCGGAAGTTACATGTGATACACAGATGTTTCCTGTCTGAACTTGATGTCTTACAAAGTGGTAGTCTAGAGCAATATGCTTCATCCTAGAATGAAAAACCGGATTTGCTGCTAGGTATGTAGCACCAATATTGTCGCAGTAGATTACCGGAGTATGAGTAGGCTTGATTCCAAGTTCTGACATAAGCGAAGTAATCCAACAGGTTTCAGCTGTAGTGGAGGCTAGTGACCTGTATTCAGCTTCAGTGGAGGACCTTGCGACTCCTGTTTGCTTCTTAGATGACCAAGCAATAGGGTGGCGGCCAAAGTACACAATGTATGCTCCTGTGGACGTGTAATCATCCTTGTTCCCTGCCCAATCTGCATCTGTATAAGCATGTAGTGAGGGCATGTTGGTGGCGGAGTAGTAAATCCCTTTGTTTTGTGTCCCACCAAGGTACCGGAGTAGTCTTTTAACTGCTTGCCAATGATCTTCTGTGGGCTGATGCATGAACTGTGATAGTTTGTTGACCGCGAAGGAGATGTCAGGGCGAGTGAGAGAGAGATATTGCAGGCTCCCTACTGCTGCGCGATATTGCGTCGGTTCTGCCATTGGTGGCCCGCTGGATAGAGTTAGGCAGCTGCTGGGACACATCGGTGTTGCTACTGGCTTTGCTCCTGACATCTTTGTTTTCTCCAGCAGATCTGCAATATAGCGAGATTGTGTAAGTAAGAGACCTTTGTGTGTGCGATGGGCTTCCATTCCAAGAAAATATGAAAGATTTCCTAAATCTTTTAGTGAAAAACGAGAAGAGAGTTGGTCAATGAAATGCTTTAGATGATCAGTGTTGTTCCCGGTGAGAATAATATCATCCACATAGACGAGCATGTAAAGGAGAACACCATTGTTGTTGTAGATGAATAAGCTTGCGTCGGCTAGAGAATTCTTGAAACCACAGTGGATAAGGAATGACTTCAGCTCATTGTACCATGCTCGAGGAGCCTGTTTTAAACCGTACACTGCCTTGCGTAACTTACAAACTCCAGTTGGATTGTCACGATCTGTAAATCCTGGAGGTTGCGTCATGTATACTTCGTCGTCGAGGTTGCCTTGGAGGAAGGCGTGGTTTACATCAAACTGCCTTATAGGCCAATGCTTAGAAACGGAGGTGCTAAGAACCAATCTGATGGTGGCCGGTTTTACCACGGGACTAAATGTTTCATTGTAGTCAATTCCAGGACGTTGATTGAATCCTTTTGCCACGAGACGCGCTTTGAACCTGTCAATGGAACCATCAGCATGTCTTTTTATTGTAAAAATCCACTTACAACCCACGACATTGAAGTTTGGTGACGAATTGACAATGTCCCATGTATGATTTTTGAGCTGTGCATCCAGTTCTTCATACATTGCCTTGCGCCACCGAGGGTCCTTCAAAGCTTGTGCTACGGATGTCGGGATGGTTTCAGTTAGCGAAGTGATGGTTGTATGAAGATTCAGCTTCTGAGTCGGTTTCCTTTGTCTTGTTGAAGTCCTTGTTGGAGCGGTGATGATAACATTTTCTGACTGGGTGGATGTAGCTCCTGTTGTGGGTATCTCAGTTTGTTGAGATGGTGCCGTGGAAGCAGGGGCTTGATCATTTGCTGGAATTGCAGAGTGGACAGGTGGTGGTGCCGCAGGAGTTGGTTCCGCGACTAATGGAGCAGTAGGAGGAGAGACCTGTGACAAAGGAGAAACAAGAGATGTATCTGCAGGTGAAGATTCTGTTACATCATCATTAGAAACATCAGTGATTTCGTTAGGTAAGGCAAAAGGGAACACATATTCATGAAATATGACATGACGTGATGTGTAGATACGAGTTGTGGTTCTATCAAGGCAAAAATAAGCACTCTGTGTTGTAGAATATCCTAGAAAGATGCATGGGGTTGAGCGAGAGTCTAATTTATTTGATGCATAAGGACGTAACCATGGAAAACACAAGCAACCGAAAATCTTAAGCTTTGAGTAATTCGGTGTAATCCCAAAAAGACATTCAAATGGTGATTTTAAAGATAGGTTTGTTGTTGGCATACGATTTATTAAATACACAGCAGTAGCCATAGCGTAAGTCCAATATGACTTAGGCATAGAGGCTTGAGACAAGAGGGTTAAGCCGGTCTCGACTATGTGTCGATGACGACGTTCAGCAATACTATTGTGCTCAGGTGTGTGTGGAGGAGTAGTAAAATGAGAAATTCCATGCGAAGCTAGAAAACTGGCTAAAGCAATATATTCACCACCATTGTCAGTGTAGAGAGTTTTAAGTTTTGATTGAAATCTATTTTCAACCAACACTTTAAACTTGGTGAAGATTTCGAAAACCTGAGATTTTTGTTTTAAAGGATAGAACCAAGTATACCTAGTGAAATGATCAACAAAAATTACATAATATTTGAAACCGTCTACTGAAATTAACGGTGATGTCCAAACATCAGAGAATACTATATCGAGAGCATGAGAAGATGTAAGAGTTGTGGAACCAAAAGGCAGCTTATGCATTTTATTGATCAAACAAGCACTACAAGGCTTGGCAAGCAAAACGTTGGAAGATAATGGTAAACTAAACTTAGAAATCATAGTTTTAAGAATAGGTAAAGCAGGGTGTCCTAAACGAGAATGCCAATCAGAAAAGGATGTCTTAATAGCCGAAGCAAAAGCAAGAGAAGGTGGTTTGGAGGAGCGAAGTTTTGGCCACTCGTAAGTGCCATCCTTAGGCTTTCCCTCCAGACGAAGTGCCCCCGTGATCAAATCCCTTACCTGGAAAAACGTTGGTGTAAATGTAACCGAAGCATTGTTAGTTGTACATAACTGAAAAACAGAAATAAGGTTCTTATCGAGGGAAGGAACATAAAGCACATTATTTAAAAAGAAGGGATTCTTGTATGAGGGTAAAGAAAAGGAACCAGTGTGTGATATTTGTAGACCAGACCCATCGCCAAGTATCACATCATCGCCTCCATTGTATGGTGTATGAAGCGATAAGTTAGCAAGATCCGAGGTCATGTGATGAGAAGCTCCAGAATCTAGGAGCCAAGTCGCCGGGTCGCCTGTTACCATGGCTGCATTTGCAGTTGGGTTCCATGTCTGTGGTGAATTCTGTGGGCGCCAATTTTGATGAGGAGAGGAGCCTGGAACAATGCGAAAGAGGGGACAAAACTTAGCGCTATGGCCCTGTGCCCCGCATGCCTGGCAACGACCCAAATATGGCTTGGAAGAGCGATTGTTGTTGTTCTGATAATAGCCAGAATTGTTGTTGGTATTGTTCTGCTGATAACCAGAGTTGTGGCTGCGATTTTGTTGAGACTTCCAGTTCTGCTGTCCACTCTGTTTGGGACGATATCCAGCAACGTTAGCAGTGACTGGAACAGGGGAAGCAGGTGTTGTATCTGTGCAGAGAACCATCGCCTCACGGTTGAGAAGTTTCTCATGTAGTTCCGAGAAAGAGATTGAGGTATCTCTACCATTGACTGCATCAACAACTGGCTTATACTCTTCCGGCAATCCAGCAAGTATTTGATCAGTGAGATCTTCTGGATCCATGGGTTTGCCAAGTAAGGCTAAGTCGTCAGCCTTGGATTTTATGAGCCTAAGGTACTCACTGATTGTTTTGGTGCCCTTGACACAGGTTTTGAGTTGATAACGCAGCTGCTGGATGTGACCGCGAGATGGAGTACCAAAGGTCAAGGTGAGTAAATCCCAGACTTCACAGGTTGTAGTGGCGCTTGTGACCACCGATTGAAGCGGAAGAGAGATCGCACCTATCAACGCGCTATAGAGGAGACGATCTTGGCGTCGCCATGGCGGATAGGCTGGGTTCGGTATGGATTGACCATCAACAACAACGGTAGCTTCCGGAATCTGATTGGAGTTCTCGATGAAACCATGAAGCTCGTGCCCTTCAAGCAGAGCTTTGATTTGCCTGCTCCACATGATGTAGTTGTTGTTGGTGAGTTTGGTGATGTTCGACATGTTGACGGATAGGAGAGTGGTTGCTGGATCTCTGGTATTGAAGACCGTTGTAGTTTCAGCAGAGGATGTCGGATTGGAATTGTCATTCGACATGATGAGCAAGATGAAGAGAAAAGGAATACGGCGTGAGAAGTAAGAGGGAGGAGAAAAGAAAGACAAGAGAAATTTTTAGGGTTTTTCTAGATCATTGCTCTGATACCATATTATGATATGGAATCGTCTGTCTCATTCACAATAGTAGTGGAGTACATAAATAGTTACAGAGATGTACAATAAAGGGAAGGAAATATACAATACGTGAATAGAGGGTAATGAGAGCAATCAAGGTGATCTTGTAATCTGTGGTTAATGTGTTTCTATATCTGATAGAGATAAACATAATAAAATGCTAATAATAACAATTATATGGGGAAAAAGGCACAAAAAGTGGTGCACCATGCAAGCTGCGGGCCAACTGTACACAAGACAAGAAATCTTTTAAACGTTTTTCCTTGATGGATGACGAGTGTGTTTTTATTCAATTAATTTAATTTCATATGATCAATAAAATTTCCTAACCATTAAAGGCAATATGATTTTTTTCTCTACAAAGGGTTTTCAAATTAAATGCAATATGGTATCTAAATAATGCATAAAAATAAACTTTGTGAAATGTATGTTGTCCATCATTTTTATTATGAGGACTTAAACTATAAAAAACAAACAAACGTAATTTACTCTCCTACTAATTATGCCAAGTTTTATGTCAAAAAAATTTGGGAAAGACTGAATCAAAATCATATACATTCTTCTTCTAATGCACAACAAGAAAAATGAGAAAATAAACAAAAAAGAGATTAAAATATAAAAAAATGAATGGAAAGAAGAAAACAAAGTTGTGATATTATCTTGTTCTCTTTCAAGAAGAGTGGAATGTTCACTCATAGAAAAGCTAATAAAGCATTCAATAATTAGTATATCATGCAAATAATATAAGAAAAATATCAAGTTGGTACGTTATATGCGAAGTCTTATCCCTAATGATAATTCATGAAAATCTCCAAACATTTTTTTTTTGTTGTAACAAACAATCAACAAACAATTTTATTTTATTTTTGCTAATATTCTTTTTCTAACATTACACTTCAGACAAATAATACTTCCTGTGCTAAACAGTAGCGAGTAGCAAATAGGTCATGAGTTTTATTTTTGTTCGTCGGTTTTATATCACATATGATTGTAATCGATTTGGATTCTGCTAATTCATGCAATCAATTTTTTGTGAGGTAGAAAGAAGAAAATTACTTATTGATAAAGAGTATGTAAGAACGCATAAGAAAATCAAAATGTGCATTCAAATATATGATTATTTAAAATAGATTCCAAAATATATAATTTTACTTAAAAATAATAGTAATTTTCAAAACTTACATAAGAAAACCATAATCGTTAAATATATATATATATGTACAAAACTTATCGAGCATGACTAATGTATCATATATATGTTGTGCGAAACTGCGAGTTCGGAAAATAACAAGTGAACTAGTTACTATAGTTATTTAGCAAAAAAAAAAAAAAACTAGTTACTATAGTGGTTCTAGTTATGTGGTTTCTTCTCGAAGCTTGGATCCTTAAATTAGTTCGAATTATTTCAACGCCATTTCAGTTCTGTTGGAGTTTAGTAATATTAGTTTACTTATGTACGGACGACAGTCATGACACTGGTCACATCTACGCCGTTATAAAAAGTACGATTTAGTAAAAGTTAATGGTTAATTATATAGTGTAACATACATAAGAGAAAAAAGAAATTAAGTAAATAATTATATGCTTCAAATGTGATACACTTGAGAGGATAATATTCTCCTTCAAAGCAAATGAAGGTGTAAGCCTCAGGTTGCTAATATTATGCCGACAATAGTATATATAATACTATTCTATTTTTATTGTGAAAATACAATAGTTTATATTATTAGAGGATTCAAGTTGAAGTCCATTTTGTATCTTGTGAGAAGTCCATTAATCCATGTAGTTAGGATTTACTTCATGAGTTTCTATATAAATAGTCATGCTATATATGACTATAAAATATAACAAATTTTATATGTGAAAGAGATGGAGGAAGGAAGAAAAATATTATATATGTATATTTGTATTAGATACTCCCAAAATAGAATAGCTTTAACACAATTACATCTAACTTGAAACTGAAACTAAACTATAATATATGGATATGTAATATAGTATAGATTAAAAACTAATTTATAATATAAAATTTATAAAAATATATGTATGAAAATATATGTTTTCAATATGTAAACTACAAAAGTAAATAATTTTTTTTTTAAAAAACTAAAAGCAATTAAATTAGAAGGGGGATATATGCTAACTATAGAAAAACAAAAAAAAATATAAACCAAAATACTACATATATCTATATATATAGAGGTGATTTAGAAATTATTATATAATGTATAGGATATACTCTAACCATTAAATTATTATGTGCATTTAGTTAATTATAGTTTCTTTTTGTTATGCAATCAAATTTCTCTAATTGTATGTGGTAAAGTAGGAAAAATATATTTTTGTCAAAAAAGTAAAAAAAAAAAAATTCATTAATAATATTTTGTCAAGTAAAATTAATATGAGTTTATCATATAGTTCAATTTAAAACCAATCAATAATGAATAATTTAATTCTAACTTTCTATGTAATTATTTATTTATTTTTCAATTACCAGTGTAATTTTTTTTTTGATAAATCATATTGGATGATCATGTCGATCTAAGGGAAACATACTTAGTTCTATAGAGTCGACTGGTCATCACATTACATAACCCGAATTTAAAATACCTTCTAACTAATGAAATGAATGAATTGGTCGTTTGTTACGATCTACCATATTAACCACTTTAATCAAAATCTAAGCTCATACTAACCAAGCAGTGATAAAGTTCCTAGGAGAAATCGAACTCAAAACTGAAATGGGTATACCGAACCCCAAATGATTATCATTAAGCTACCACCTGTTGGTTACTGATGTAAATCTTTCATTTCATTAATATCACTTCATGCTAAGCATGGATAATTATGAAAATAACATTTACAAGATGATCTAACACCAAATAACTGTTGTATTAAGTTAAATTTGAGTTTATGATGAGCTTTTAACTCAAAACCGAATAGCAATAGTTAATTATTTTATTTTATTTCAGTTTACAATATGAGAGTTCAATTACTCATTAATATATTCCTCACGGTCAAAGATCAACATCTAAAGTGTTGGCAATTGTATAATATTCATGAGGTAATTAACCTAATATCAAGTGGTTCTAAAACAGTAATATCATGTTCAGTTTTAGTTTACCATAAAATTTAAACTCAAATCAATTGACGGTAGATAGATTGATTTTGAACCATTAGTCCATTAGCTATTTATATGTAGAAATTTCATTCATTCAGTTTCCACTTTAAATAAAATAGTAAAATAATTGGATATTAAACAAACAAAATGTCATTTTGATTGGGTAGTCACATATTCGAAATCCAGATATGAAAATCATTTTGATATTTTTATACGACCTTATATATAAGGTTAGGGACGGCATGAAAAGAAGAAAGTCGATATAAATATTCTTTTTAAAATAAATAAATATGTGTCTTTCTAAGTGGCAAAATAAATCCGGCCAATCATATCATATCCTCTCCAATCTATCTTTTAATTTTTCTCTTTTTATAAGATCTCAAGATAATGCCGACGTGATCGATATCTTCATGGGTGTTTATTGACCTTTTTATTTTCGTTATTTTGGATACAATTTTGCATGAAACGAACGTACACGTACCTCACGAGTCACGATGTACATGGTTAGCCATGATTTGCCTAAAAGTTTGTAGTTAAAAGATCAATCATGGCATCGTCATAATAAGTTAATGGAATTTCACTGTTTCTTGCGAGCTTTTCCATTGTATGGTATTGATATAAGAATTGCATGATTTACGTTGGGTCAATGTCTACTTTTCTCTTCCATCTACACGAGGCCAAGTGTTCGACTCCTGTATATATAGTCAGAGGTGTGTATTAAAAAAATATATTTGCCTCAGACTTCCAATTAATATAATATTATTTGGGGCACCTAAAATCAATAATCATGTTAGTTTAAATGTTCTTCAAAATAACTTTCTATGTAAATTAGACTAACTCTTTCATCGAAATTATTTTTTTCCTATATCATAATATAATTTGGCTCCAGTTCATAAAAAGCATTATAGACTTTATTTATATATTCAATTAACATAATTGTATATAAAAACTATATGATTTTATATAAGTTTATCTTAAAAATTTGCCTTAGGCCTCCGCAACTTTTCGCTCAGCACTGCATATAGGAACTCGAAAGTAATCTATCAAAACAATATATTGCAGGGTTTGTTAAAAAAAACTGATATCCCATCCGGAAAAATTAAACTAAAATCAAGAATCGGATTTTAGAAAATAAAAATATCCAAATACTTTTAAATTTAACTACTATAAACACAGACAAAGCCCGTTTTTATCTTTTCATATCTAAAAAACCTTTAAAAATTCTGAAGATCAAGATCAATATTTCATTGAGATGTGCTCAGGTTCGACCTTGTGTAAGGTAGTTGATAACTAACAAAAAATATTATTAGAAGATATCTACCAAAGAGGAAAACAATATGGAGACAGTGATATTGGATGGAGAGGCTGAGAGCAACTATGTATAATAGAAGAGCCACACTTTATTTTTTTTTCAAAAAAAAGACACACTTTATTATTGTGCCTCCGATCTCTTCTTCTTTTGCTTTTATCTTAATTTATATTATTTTTTTGTTTGGTGTATTTTGCCATTCGTATTCTTCTATCTTTGTTAGAGAAAAAACTTCAAGAAATCAACTATTATAACGAGGTAGAAATATCTTGTTTAAAAAAATCCTTTCGTTATCTTTTATATCGAATTTCTTTTGTTACGAATTCTTTTCGTTATCTTTTTTTTTAAAAAAAATTCGGGGAGATGTTCTACATAATTTTGGGAATGGTTTAAAATTTCTCCAGTCTATCCTAATTACACTTTGTTGGGAATTTTTTTTATGTGGTTTTATTTTTAAAAGCATTGGTAAACTTGGAAACTAAAACATAAATGGTCTTGTATGAACCTTCAAAATAAAAAAATAACACAATTTTCTATTTCTTTTAGTTACTTTTTTACTGTCATTATGTTTTTGGTGAAATGTATGGTTTAATATGTTCTCCATCTGTCTCTAAAATATAAAAATAAAGTCTTTTTGAAAAGGTATATGTTTCACATTTCCTATGCAATTTTTATTAGTTTAAAAGTAAATTGTAAATTTCAAGAAATAACTGTACTTGCTCAAATTTTATTGGTTTGAAATATTAAGAATATGTAAACACAGAAGTGATACATTTATAATCAATTTTAATATGTGTGAAACACACAAAAATGCATCATTTTGAAATAAAAGAAATATGTGACTGAAATTTTTTAGAATATTTTTGAAATAAAACTTAGATTCTTCTTTTATGAACTTGCTCAAAAACAAATAACACTATTTTCTATTTGTTGTATTGAATTTTTCTTTTACCATCGTTATTTTCGTGTAATTTTTGTTTTAATATACAAGTGGCTGGGAAATTCTGAAAGATACTATTAGATGAGGACTAGTCCACTTCTACATCTAACCAATGTAGCATCTATCATTACAAATATTAAAATTCTAAATATCGGCATGAATTATCACAAATTATAAAAGGAGTTTAAAGGAAATGTGGTGTATGACGACCTTTGTTTAAAGCAAAGGCTCAAGTTGTATGAACTTTCCAAGTGGTGCTTAGATGGTGGAGGAGTTTGGAATTTGGAAACGTAACCAATTATGGGACTACTAGTTTCTTTCATTTACATCATTTTTACATATAAAAATCATATATCCATTATATATATATATGAGTATGTATATTCATGATCCATAAGTACGTAACTCAGAGGTCAATAATTTGTTTTTAAAATGATATTAAATCACATAGAGCCCACAAAATTATAGTGAAGCGACAAGAAATTAAAAGGTCAAACCATAACTTATACTCCATTTGTATCAAAATAGTGGATTTAAAAGTTTTTGCACATCGATTAAGGAATTACAAACTTTTATATAATTTTTGTTTACCTAAAAGTAACGATAACTACAGCTAATTTAACAATAAATACTGCATAATACAAATTGTCAAAAACATCAATTTACATTTAATTTTTACATAGAAACTTGAATACATCACTTAAAATGAAACAAAAAAAATTCTTAAAACCCACTTATAGTAATACGGAGGAAATACAATATAACATATGTTTAGGTACTTTTCGCTAGTAAAAGAAAGTTCTCCAGCAAAACAAAAAGATAGATGAATAATATTTATTTCGTTTCATATTAAGTATTGTTGTAGAGAAAAATTTTCGTTACAAAATAAATATTTTAAAATATTTTAATTTATAATTTATTAATTTTATTTTCTAATTTAATTTTCTATTAGTTGAAATATGATTAGGGGGAAATCGACCAATTCATACATCAACAGAAGACTACGGTCCCGATCAGTACATGCACACGGACCATGTGCTAAAACATACATCAATACATAATATATTCAAATTTCAAACACGAACAAAGATATTTAGGTTTATCCATACATTGACCGTGTCTCCGTTAGTCAAATGGTAACGGATGCTTATGTGGATTTAACGGATGCTTATGTGACTTTTATATTTTAATTAATTAATTTTTATAAAATTAAAAAAAAAAAACATGTAAGTGGGAGACATCGAACCTGGGCGTGGATCATAACTGACAGAAAGATCAACCACTGGGCTAAGTCAAATCTCTAGTTATATTATCTATTGTTCCGTACTTGTATCTAATATGTTTTATTCATATATTTTCATCTTATGTTCGTATTCTTTGTTATGAGTTTTTAATAATTTAGAATTGGTTCCACAAAATATAATTCTAAATAATTGTATTTATTAACTAATTATTGTTATTGTGTTCTTTAAATTTTTTTAAAAAATAAAAATAAAAATTTTAAAATCAAAAAAATTCGAAATTTAAAAAGAAAATATGAAAAGAAAATTGAAAAACTATTTTGAGAATTTATTATAAAATTATGAATTTAAAAATATATAATTTGAAGAAAAATTGTCAAAAATACAACAAGTTAAGTACTACATTATAGTAATTTAACTTGTGGTATTTTTTTCAAAATAATAGTACTTAACTTGTAGTATTTTTAACAATTTTTCTTCAAATTATATATTTTTAAATTCAAAATCTTTATAATAATTTTTTCGAAATTAATTTTTCAATTAATTTTTTCATATTTTCTTTTTAAATTTCGAAAATCTTTTGATTTTAAAATTTTAATTTTTTAAAGAACACAATAACAATAATTAAGTTAATAAATACAATTACTTAGAATTTATATATTTTGTGGAACTAATTCTAAATTATTAAAAACTCATAATAAAGAATATGAATATAAGATGGAAATATATGAAAAAAACACATTAGATATAAATAAGTAGATAATATATCTAATAATTTTATTTAGCCCAGTGGTTGACCTTATGGTCAGTTATGATCCAGGTTTGATGCCTCCCATTTGAAGGGTTTTTTTTTTTTTTTTAATTAATTAAAATAGAAAAGCCACGTAAACATTTGTTAAATCCACATAACCATCCGTTATCATTTGATTAACGGAGATACGGTCAATGTATGAATAAACCTTAATATATTTGTTCGTGTATGAAATTTGAATATATTATAGGTTGATGTATGTTTTAGCACATGGTCCGTGTGTATGTACTGATCGGGACCGCAGCCCTCTGTTGATGTATGGTAATAATGTTTTTATATATAAAATATGCAAAATTAAATGTTTTTCTTAATTTGTGTGCACAAATCTAAAATAACATTTAATATGAAATAGAACGAATAAATGTTTTCAGATGAAAATAAAGAGAGTATACGAGTTATAGGGTAAAATGAAGTTGGCTAGGAAACCAGAACTTGTGGTCTGGTGGTGATTAACTTGAGGGTAAAAAGCTCAATACGTTGAAACCATCAAGGTTCGAATCTTGGTCACTGGGGAATTAACATTTCGCATCGCCAGGGATAGGAGACCGACACGTGGCAACACGTGACTAGTCTGGACTACTTCTGTGGGGCCAGGATACCCCTGTATAATTCAAAAAAAGAAGTTGGCTAGAAAGTAGAAAGAGAGCCAGTGTCTCGGAAATGAAGAGAGAACTTTGGAATAAGGTATGAATGAATTGCACAAGTGGAAGTAAAAGTCATATCTTTCTAGTGATGAAAATGTCATATTTAGAGTGTTATATTTGTCATTAAGCCTCCAGAAGTAAAAATCATATCTTTATAATGTATAACCACTTGGACCATTAGTAGATCAATTTCTTTCTATTTTCAGGTGGCTGATTCTAGAGAGTCAAATTATGCCTCCTTTTATCCCACATTTCTACTTAGTTTTGTGACGGTGGCCGTCTCACTAGACTCCTACTTCTGTCTCTTTGGAGTAGATTAGAAGATTTTGGCTATGCTGAAAAGGGAAAGATTGGATATCAAGCACCTAGGTATGGAATCAGGTTATCCTGTACATAGATCATATAAGAAAATCATATATTGCAGTTCGATATGCATTGCCTCGATTTTTTTTTGTCTTTCATCGATTAAGTCAAGTATGTCGTAACTTTGTGGTGTAAGAAACGATTCATTTTCATAGTTTTAGGGAGAATAAATTTGTTCTCATAGTGGCTTAAAAATACATTCGATGGTCGATCATGTAGCTTAAATATAAATTATGCATCATTGTCACTTTGGTTAAAACTTATGTTGAGTCTAATATTTGTATTTATGTTCGGTTAATGAGAAATTGATGTTGAGCCCAAGAAAAAACTGGGGCAATTCTCTTAAATAGCCATTTTTAAGTTTTTATCACAAAAATAGCCCTCAAAAAATAAAATGACCAAAATAGACTTCTTTTTTTTTTGAAAATTTCAATTTTTTTTATTTTTTTTTGAAATTTGAAATCCTAACTCCAAACCCACCCCTTTACTCTAAACCCTAAAGTCCAAATTAGTTAACCCTAGGGGTATAAATGCATTTATGTGTATTTTTTGGCTTCAAAAAAAAACATTTTGGTCATCTTTTTCTTAAAAACATATTTTTGTGACAAACAAACTAAAAGGGGTTATGTAAGGGAATTTCTCAAAAAACTAACTAAGTAATCACCATTTTTGGTATTAATGTTAAAAACTAACTAATAGCCTCTTTTGTCTTTTGAACTTTGATTGCATTTAATAAATTTAGGATTTTAATGTAAATTTAGGATATTTTACCAATTTGGCAATGAAATCATAGGGTGAATTAGTCAAATGTACATAGAGAATGATTTTATCTAAAAAAATAACCATGTAAGGGTTTGTGGCAATGTGATGTGACAATTTGTCACCAAATCAGACAAAATTATCTTTTTCGGTGAATGCAAATGCTGATAAAATATGATTTTACTATTTTTTATAAGAAAATAAAATATATAAATAATCATATTTATTTTAAAATTTTAATTTACTATTTTTATTATAAAAGGTGAAACATGTCTAAAATGACTTAAAATTTAAAAGTTTTATTGGAATAAACTTAAGCTCTAAATGTCTCATTTATCCAATTTTTTTCAAAATATTATATCCCTTAAAGAAATAAGAGAATTGGTCAAACCCACATAATCGTAAATTATATCATTTTTGTGTATATATGGATGCATAGGAAGAATCTAGACATAATCCTTACGAAGGACGTACCGAAACTGAGATTGACAAGCATTAGTAGTGTATTAAGTATTTTTTTTCACCATAAAAAAAACTAATTAAGTATTTATTTCTTAAGCAAAACGCAAAGCAGTTAGTTTGGTAAGTGATTTGTCTTTGTACGTCAACATGTCTACAATTTGGTATGGATTAGCGTGTGAATTATTGTTATATGTCTATAGCATTCTTTTTTTTTTCTAGTGCAACTACAATGACACTAATACTTCTAAAGATACTTTTTTTCAAAATTATTCAAAATATTATTGTTCACACAAACATTTCACTTTTTTCTATCTCTCCCACTCAAATCCCATTCCTCTCTTTCGCCCTAACCCTCTATATATACGTGAAGTCCTGGAAATGCTATGTTCGTGCCATCAGCTTTTACATTACGAGAAAACACTTACAAATCTGTGAGATATCTCTTCTTCTTCCTCCTAAAAAACCCTAACCAGTTTATTTAAACCAAAAAAAAACATGCCTCTCTTCGACACTCACAACACATGGGCCTTTGTCTTTGGTTTGATGGGTATGATACTAACACTTGATCAGTTCATTTCGTATATATATTGGATTTTTTCGTATATATATTGTTTATCAACAAGTTCTAAAGTTGTAATCAAATTATAAAGATTATCGGTTTTTGATACCATTTATGTTCTTTTATATTTTCCAGGAAATGTCATCTCCTTCGCCGTGTTCCTCTCTCCTGTGTAAGTTCTATTCACATCTTACTTCAACGTATATTTCATAAGCAAGACATATAATACTAATTTTCACGTTACTATAACATATGTCTACGTACATCGATATTCTCCGCTTTAATAATATTGAAATTACATGGATGCATGCAGGCCAACGTTCTATAGGGTTTGGAAGAAGAAGACAACGGAAGGGTTTCAGTCTCTTCCTTACGTTGTGGCGCTCTTCAGTGCAACACTTTGGCTTTACTACGCAACACAGAAGAAAGATGTCTTCCTCCTTGTCACCATCAACTCCTTTGGATGCTTCATAGAAACCATCTACATCTCTATCTTCCTTGCCTTCGCACCCAAGAAAGCCAAGGTACTTAAACACCTTCAGTTCATATATGTATAATCCATCCGTTTCGTATTACTTGTCGTTGTAGGGAAAAAAATTCGTTTCAAAATAAGTGTTGTTTTAGAGTTTCAATGCAAAATTCATTAATAAAATTTTCCAATTTATTTTTCTATTGGTTGAAATATGGTTAAGTGTATAGGTAATTGTGTTTTTATTTTAGAAATATATAAAATCATATGTTTTATTAATATGTGTGCATAAACTTAGAACGACAAGTAATATGAAAAAGAAAGAGTATGTGTTTAGCTAACTAAAACACTTCATGGATGCAGATGCTGACAGTGAAGTTGCTACTTCTTATGAACTTTGGAGGATTCTGCTTGATTCTCCTTCTATGTCAATTCTTGGCAAAAGGAACCACACGTGCCAAGATCATCGGAGGAATATGTGTCGGATTCTCTGTTTGTGTTTTTGCTGCTCCTCTCAGCATAATCGTAAGCACTTCGAAAGAGCTAGCTAATTAAGTACATATAAAAGAAAGTGATTAATTAATATTTAGTTTAAATAATTAACATATTTTATGATTTAAAACACAGAGGACGGTGATAAAGACAAGAAGTGTGGAGTACATGCCCTTTAGCTTATCCTTAACCCTTACAATCAGTGCTGTCGTATGGCTTCTTTATGGTCTTGCTCTCAAGGACATCTATGTTGCTGTAAGCCATTTACTCTCTCTCTCTACATGTATATAATTCACGTATACATGTTTGCATTGATCCATGTAACACACGCACTACAAGAAAATATACCAAATTCTTACGAAAGTTCTGATGAAGGGTATATACGTCGGAATATTCCGACGAAATACCGATGAATACCAAATTTTGTTATTCATCGATATTTCATCGAAAATTTCCGATGGAATACAGACAAATAAAAGGTTATCGGAATATTTTGATAGAATACCAAAAAAAATTTTATAACCGTTAAGCATTGTGAAAATTTTGTCGATATATTCTGATGAAATTCTAACAAAGCTCTTAACCGTTTGGATTTCTGACTAAATTTCGACGAAATATTTAACCGTTTAAAAATTCCGACGGAATTTCAATTTAGATATCTACTGACCACCGTAATCCTTAGAGCAGAAAAGGTCAATAAGTTTAAAATTCCTGGCTATAAAAAGTGAGTATATATGTTTCTTTTTTGAACTGAGGCTTAAGTGAATATATATGTTTTAACATTAATATCATGACTTGACGTATCATAATCAATAATCATAGTGTGTATTACATGAAAGTGAATGCTTTTGTTTCTAATGTACCTGAAACTTTGAGGTTCTAATCATAGATTCATTAATAAAAAGAGATACGGACTGGCAAATAATAAACAATTAAAGAAAGCAAAACCCTTTTGTTTGTTGTTTGTCCTTTACGATCAAAAACTATAAAACATATTATAAAGAGACTCGCTTTATATTCCAAAGAAACAATAAAGAGTTTAGCTTTTGCAAAAGAAATTTAATATAAATTAGAATTCTTTTCTCTTTATTGCCACACAGAAATTATATTTTGTACGTAACTTCTATCGGTGCCGCACAAGTTAGCCATAAAACTTTACTTTTGTCATAAACTTGTTTTTACGTACTTTATTATTAAGTTATAAAGTGGAAATGTGGTGTTTCAAAAAAAAAAAAAAAAAAAAAAAAAAAAAAAAAAGTGGAAATGTGAGTGTATTAAATAATTATCATGTTATTGCCACTAAACAATTTTTGTTAATAAATTCTCTTAGATAGCTTTTTTAGTTTATTTTTCACAAAAATAGTTTTTAAAGAAGAAAATGACCAAAATAAGTTTTTTAGAAGCTAAAAATGCATTTATATACATTTATATTTCTAGGGTTAACTAATAGGGTTAACTAATTTAGACTTATGGTTTATAGTTAAAGAGTGAGTTTGAAGATAGGGTTTTAAATTTTAAAAAAATAATATCAAAATTTCAAAAAAAAAAATTATTTTAATCATTTTATTTTTTGAGTTTTATTTCTGTGATAAAAACTAAAAAAAATTATTTAATAGAATTGTCCATTTGCTTTTCTTTTCTTTTTCTTTTGCAGTTCCCTAACGTGATTGGTTTTGCCCTCGGCGCACTTCAAATGATACTCTACGTGGTGTACAAATACTGTAAAACGCCGCCGCATTTGGGAGAGAAAGAAGTGGAAGCTGCCAAGTTACCGGAGGTGACCCTCGACATGCTGAAGCTAGGCACAGTGTCATCCCCTGAGCCAATCTCAGCCGTTCGTCAAGCGAACAAGTGTACCTGCGGAAATGATCGGAGAGCTGAGATTGAAGATGGACAAAAATAAACAATCTCGTACGTTGACGACTATGCAATGTTGACTTATCCCAAACTTGACAAAAAAATAAACAATCTCGTTACGCTGTCGTATTTTTCTGAGTTTATAAAAGTGTGCGAAGTAGAGAATTAATTTCCGGGGATAATATATATGCATTTTTCGAATGTTATATATTTTTTCTGGAATTAAATTCTCCACTTCTTTTTAAAAATGTTATGTAATTACCTATTGGGATATGTATATTTCCTATTTTCCGATTTAACGAAAACTTCCAAAATGATTTATTGGCTGATTGTTTCAAGTAATATCATCATATCATTAGCTTGTGCGACAAGGCACGTGTTATTATTTTTTCTTACCTTAGTACTGACATTTATGATATAAATGATCATTGCTCTCACACGTACATACTATAATACTATATCTAAAAAGTAAATATATTTTGTTAAGTATTGATAGCTTTATACTGAAGCAATTACTTGAGTTGAAACTCTCTGTAGGATACCAAAGGTTTAGCTAACGTGGTTATGTTATCCGGTTTGGAGTAATCAAGTTAGATAGACATTTGGTTTATTCCGGTTTGTAAATCCTTGGTTTATAAAAGGATGATACAGAGAAAGTTTGTTTGTAACGTTGTAACAGAATACACGTGTGTGTGTATGCGTCGTCGTCTTCGTTGTGAGCATCCGGGATTGAGAGCTCGAGCTGTTGATCTAGTGAATTTGCTGGACTGAGTCTAGCCCCAGTGAGTAGCTTCTACACATCGTAGAGTGAACACTGGGTTAACAAATTCTCTCTTGTGCCATTGCTCTGTTTTCTTTTGTGTTCTTGATGCGAACGAGAGTCTTAGAGAGAGAGTGAGTTTTGATCAGAGGATTATTTGATCCTGTGTTGGATAATTCCAAGCTTGTGGAAACTTAACATATTATTAGATGTTTAATATGTTAAGAGATAAACATGAAAAGGAAATCTAGAATAGGAAAAGGAAGTTTTCTATTAGATTAAGTTTATGTTTTCCATATCCCACATGTTAAAGGGAATTGTCTTTCATATAAATATAGGTCTAATGGAGAGGTGTTCCATAAGATCTAAGATAGAGATCATAAGATCTAAGAGAAACATTGTGAGCTTTAGTTTTGAGTAGTTTCTAAAGCTAATAAGAAAAGTTGTTCTTATTAATTCTTTGTTTCTAGAGATTTGAATTGGTATCAGAGCTCCTCAGGTTGGAGACTCGATCTAAGCTTAAGTTGAAGCTAAGATCCTGGTGCTTGTGAACAAGAGATCGCGAAGGCAAGATGGCTGACACGACTAGGGGTCCACGCACAAAGGACTTTGGATCCGCATCCATCCAATGTCCTATGTTATCATCGACAAACTACACAGTTTGGTCGATGAGGATGAAGGTGTTACTTCGTGTTCATGAGGTATGGGACACGATAGAACCGGGTTCGGATGATCAAAAGAAGAACGATGTTGCGATAGCTCTTTTGTTTCAATCCATCCCCGAGACTTTGATTCTCCAGGTGGGAGAACAAACCGCATCAAAGGATATCTGGAACGCCATCAAGTCACGACACCTAGGAGCTGATCGTGTAAGGGAGGCGAGACTTCAGACATTGATGACGGAGTTTGATAGGTTGAAGATGGATGATAACGATACCGT
>MU105781.1:114909-264771 GCA_012274485.2 Sinapis alba | reverse complement strand
TGTTGGATAATTCCAAGCTTGTGGAAACTTAACATATTATTAGATGTTTAATATGTTAAGAGATAAACATGAAAAGGAAATCTAGAATAGGAAAAGGAAGTTTTCTATTAGATTAAGTTTATGTTTTCCATATCCCACATGTTAAAGGGAATTGTATTTCATATAAATATAGGTCTAATGGAGAGGTGTTCCATAAGATCTAAGATAGAGATCATAAGATCTAAGAGAGAGATCATAAGATCTAAGATAGAGATCATAAGATCTAAGTGAAACATTGAGAGCTTTAGTTTTGAGTAGTTTCTAAAGCTAAATAAGAAAAGTTGTTCTTATTAATTCTTTGTTTCTAGAGATTTGAATTGGTATCAGAGCTTAAGTTGAAGTTCTGAACTTTGAATTGGTATCAGAGCTTAAGTTGAAGTTCTGAACTTTGATCCTGTTTCCGCGCAACATATTTTTCTACCTACAGATCATGTTCTCTTCAAAATAAATAAAATATCAAACTTTCAAGAATTGTTTTTTCTCGAGATACTGTAAATTTTTTTCCTAGAATGTTTATTTTACGCTACAATGTATTCAAAGAGAGATCTTCACTAGGTAAGCCAATATCATTCAAAGCATTTTCCCTCAATAAAATTTCCAATCCGTTGATCTACACTTCTCTATATTAGTGCGAGTTTTGGAGATTTATATAGTTCGTATGTAAGAACTTCTCCATTATGAAAAAACCTTATCCATTATGCTTCCACTACACTCTTATCCTTATTTAACATAAGCTATATAGTGTAATAGGGTCATGAAAAGGAACAAAACAATATAGAAGGAAAACGAAGCATATATCCTTACATTCACACAAAGATATCCAAATCCATGTCTTTGAAACTACTGAACATATGTTTCCTATCCTATACGAATCAGGAATCATTAAGAATCGTTGGGATTAGTTCCAAGTAGTTTTAGATACGCTTTATCATTCATTTTTTCTATTTATCTTTCATTTTGAGTTTTCCTAATTATAAACACCGTCTTTGTATACATACTCATTTTAATGACCAATAAACATAAAAAAAAACTTTGATCTCAATCTATAGTTTGTCACGGTATCAGAGCCTAAACAAAACTAAAAAATACTCATTCTAATGACCGTCTTTGTATAAATACTCATTCTAATGACCAATAAACATAAAAAAAACTTTGATCTCAATCTATAGTTTGTCACAGTATCAGAACCTAAACAGAACTAAAATCATTCTTTTTCTCATCAAACACAAATTTTCTCAGCAATTTTCGAAAATTTTGTTGATCTTGCATATCAAGCTGAAATGAAACATTCAAAATTATTAGTTTTCGAATTCTTTTGGATTAAAAACAAAAGAACCTCATAAACCTCAGACCTTAATGCAACATGGCGACTTCAAGAACCAGTGAACACAGATACAAATTAAACAATTTCATTGTATGATTTATCATCTAATGATAATTCGAGGGCCATTATATCACAACCACTCCTTAATGGATTAAGCTACAACAAATGAGCCATTAACGTTTGTATGGTTATTAGCTCCCAAAAGAAGTTAGGCTTTCTTGACAACAAACTACCCAAACCGACATCCGATTCATCATATTTTGAAATTGGACATCAAACAATCATTTCATTGTAAGATGAATATAATAAACATATAAAGTTATCAGATTATCTATCTTAACTCGCGGAATCTCAAAAAAAATTTTGGAAATAATCAAGGAACTTTACTTAATCAAAAGTGGGGCACAACTTCAACAATTAAGAAACACTCTTTATAATTATAAACAAGATGGCTCTGCCGTTGACATATACTTCGGACACCTAACGAAACTTTGTGATGGCATTTTTAAATGTATGAAGACCAAACAATGCAGCTATGATAAGGTGCAATACTTTATAATGGATTCAATAACAGCTATGAACGGTTATATTGAAAACAAAAACCGAAGAATTTGAAACAGTGAACCAACAATCTATTAGATATTTTCAGAAACGTTTAAAGGTCACTGTCAGTCGATAATGTCATTTTCCATCGATACCTGTTGAGTTTCTTTGGAAATTATCGTTGGAATATTGTTTCAATTTGAATTTTATCAATTTTTAATAGTTTTCCGATGACTTTTCCCGTAGGATATCTCCCATCAGAAATAATTACTAATTGATATTCATCAGGTATGTCAAATCGTTGGTATGCGGTTGGTTTTTTCATTTTGTTTCTTACGAACTTCAGACTGTCATAATTTCCATAATTTTCACTATGTTTTTTTTGTATTAATTATGGAAATATTTTTTGTAGACAAAATTTGAAATTATTTGGATAAGTTCTAAGTAGTTTTAGATAAGCTTTGTCATTCTTTTTTCCTATTTATCTTTGGTTTTGAGTTTTCATAATTAGAGATACATTTCTCTATATAAATACTGTCATGATAATCAATAAAACATTTTAAAATATTGATCTCAAACTATATATAGTGTTTCACAAACCATTAAATTAAACACGAAAGTGGGGCAAAAAGAAAATTTTAAAGAGAAAACTAGTGAGCTTTAATGATCCACTTGAGTTTGACCCGCGCTTTCAAAGCGCGGATTATTTTTCAATCAAATATTTTTATAGTTTATAAGATTGTATATGTTTTTGTTTTAAAAAATTTAATATATAAATAATCAATAATTTACCGTTATTATAGTTATTTTGTTAATTGTCGGTTTTATATGAAAGACATATATGTGTGATTACTTTGATAACACGTATGTTAATTGTCGTTTATATTAGAGTGATAAAAAAAACAGTTATAAAGATGAAATAATTTTGATCCGCGTTTTGAAATATTTTACGTTGTAAAATCTAATAAAAATACATTATATGTTTTGTTATGGATGTTAAAATCATAAAACCCGCTCCACTAAAAACCCGTTTTATTTACGAACAATTACATTTAAATTTTATCTCGTTTAAACCCGTTTGTTTTATCAAATCTTGTTCAATTTAAGAATCATCTCATATTTTTATAGATTTTTTATATATTAAACTTAAAAAATTGTAACATAACATGTCTTATGTAGACCACTCTAATAAAAAAATTATCATGTGTAATAATATATCTTGTATTTTATTAATATATTGTATGATTGATGAAATAACTCATAAATGTATAATTGTAAAAATATCAAAATAACATTTTTAATATACTATAAAATATAAAAATTAGTTAATTTTAAATATTTTCTTTAATATATAAAATTTTAAATTATTTATCAATTAAATATTGTTGATTTAATATTTAATTTTATAAAAATTTATAAGTTAAACTATATTGTAAATTTTAAAAGTATTGGTTATTTATGTGTATATACTTTAGTTTCCTTGTATAATTAATAATAATTAATATATTATATTATTTAACTATATTTTTACTTAGTTTAATAATTTTAAAATTTATATTTATATTACTATAATTTTTTATTATGTATATAGGTTGAAATTAAATTATTATTAATATATAATAATTATTTAATAATAATGACGAAAATATTAATTTATATAGATATATTTATAAAGTTCAATATTTTTTAAATAATATATATTTATATTTATAGAAAATATAGCAAGATTTTATTAGATTTTAATCTTTGAAAAAATCTTTATGAATATTTTTTTAGTTAGTTACCATAGTTAGTTGAGAATATATTGTAAGATTTAATTAATAATAAGGTTAAAAGTGTATTTAATATAATCTATAGTATTTTTAAATTTTTTCTACCTAGAAGCAAGTTTGGTCCAAACTTCAAAGTTGTGGTTCTGTTTTAATAGTATTGATCTCCACGGCCTATCTACACACCATTTAGCTTGTTTGCTTTATCTCTTTCTAGCTAATTCATCTCACTCTATGGACTCTCGCAGACTACAAGCGATCTATATTGTCCGTATGGATACAAAAAATTATATATTATGGATCATAGACATTATTTGGTTTACCCACACCATATAAATAATTTTGGCTAGTAAACCAGAAACCTCTGTTTATCTAAGCCATATAATTGATTTCAGGTTTTATTGGATACAATTTCTTTTAACTTAAAACAGTTCTAGGAGTGTTCAATTTGGATTATTCAAACTGTTACGATCCAAAGCAAACCAAAATAATCAATCTGAGAGCCAAACTATATATTATGGTGTAAATAGATTTATTTTCTATTATCAAACCTAATTGAAGCGAAAGGAAAGAATTGAACTAAATTAGATCTAAAACTAAGAGTATATTTTACCAAAATCAAATTTAAATCAAACCATCAATTTTTTTTTATTTTTTTTACTTTAGACATGGATATTTATAAAATAAAATAAAAAAACAAAGAGCTTATCTGAGACTGATCTGAAACAAGGATTGAACAACATACAATTTTTCTGAAATTACATATTTAAATCTGATACAAAGAGACTTACATGTATAAATAATAATTAGGCATCATTTTTTTCTATAATTGTATACAATTAATTTGTATAAATAAATCATAACTTCATTATGAAATTTATTATATAACTCTTTTCAAATCTTCATAAGCTCTTCAAAAACTTTCATAGCCGAGGCAGGAAGTCCAAGGAACACATTGATACTCTTCATATCGTTGAGACCAGGTAAAAACAGGATGACTTCCCTCCCCGGTAACCCAACTGGTCCAGAGAAAATTGGTTCTCCCCAGCCAAAATCCAGTTTATGTAATGACAATCTTGACCACGACGTGATCAGAAGTGTTGCTGTCATACTCGGTCTGGTCTGGTTCACCTCCAAGTAATCAATAGCTGATCTAATGAAACTGTCTGTAACCAATTCGACCACACTTTTAACTAAACTAACTGAACGAGAAAGAGGGTTTCCAACCAATTCTCCTGATGAAGTCACCAAACCGGTCAACACAATCCCATTCCCACAATATCCTTTGGGGAGAGGAGGGATGAATCTCGACCGTCCATCAGCCGCAAAAAGAAGTTTAACTCGTTGGTCTGGTTTAAACCATAGCGCCTCGCACCGTGATTTCCAAAGAAATCCAGTTAACGCTTGAAATGTTGTAACCTTATTGTCACTATTAATATCTTCCTCATTTGCCATGGTTTTGAGCTTCTCTAGTTTTTGAGGTTCAAAGAGGAACAATTTGTAGACGAGTTTCTCTTCGTTGTAGAGTCTTTCAGTGCCAGAAATGTCTTCAATCTCGTCAAACTCGTTGTGTGGGAACTCGATTTTTGGTGGCTTTCTTGGTTGGAGAATCATTCGGTCCAAGAAAGGTTGCAAAGATAAAGAGAGGCCCTTTGCCATCTCACACCACGAGTTCAAGAATTCTGCGGCCGCCACTCCATCGAACATGTTGTGGCTCATGCCTAGTCCTAGGATAAAACCGCCACATTTGAAATTTGTCACCTGAGCAATGAAACGAAACAAAAAAAATGTTAACTTGCTTTTATTTCATCCTACATTTTAGAATCTATAATAAACAAAAATAAATTAGGGTGTGAAGGAAACAAAACAATCTACTTAATTATTCACACATTTTCTTAGTTAACTATTACCCCTGATTCTGACTTAGCACATAATGAGACTTAGTGAGCACTATCTGGTCCTAGCTTACTTATTAATGGGTAGCTAACGTTCAAACAGCTGATCATTTGTTACTATTTTAAGATATTTTAACAAAAGAAACATAGCTAGGTGCGTATATGTTGTCACTTCTCAAAAAGGGTTGAATTTAACCATTTCGATACCTGGTTTTCATATTTTTACACTATGCTCTTTATATTTTATGAAAAATGTCATTTTAACTTTATTTTATTATTACATAAAAAGTAGCACGTTATAATTTTAATGCAACTTTAAATTTAATATTAATTTAAAATGTATTAGTTTCATAAATAAATTTTTATCTCAAATATTATTAGTTAAATACATGTAATTAATAAGAACATAAATGTATTTTAATTATTTTTAATTTATGTGAAAAATGTCTAAGTAACACTTTTTATGTACCGGATGAAGTATTATCTGATAAATTGATTTCAAAAAATGATATGTCAAATTATTTAAATCGCATTATTATACAGTTTGGACAAAACCATTAAATACCATATGGCAAATTTATTCCTGACATTAAATATGAACATTGGTTAATACTATAAAATAGCTAAAATAAGAAAATGATCGTAATAAATACGATGATAGCTAGCTACTCTGATGGGTGTTTATGGTTAAACATGTCCATGTCATTGTGAATACAATAATAGATGCCTCGAACCAACAACATCCTCTAACAAAACTCACAACGTATGACACACAATAACTAATCAAGAGATCGATATATCGAAACCTTACCTGAACCACCACCGGTGGAATCTCAAGAATATTCCTGGCACCAGGAACGTCATAAACAAGTTTCTCAAGCATCTCCATTCTATTCTCAGAGATCGCCTCTTTGATCATCTCTACCCCACAATTAGTCTCAGCTTCCACCAACACTGCTCCTTCTCCGGTGCAATCCACGGCGATCTTCCCTTCAGGGCTGATGATCAGCCGTCCGGCCACAGGGTAATAATGAACAAGAACCTCAGAGAGAGATTTTTTTAGCACATTGTAGGAATCTTGGTTAGTTTTTGACTTTGATTTGAAGTAATAAAAAGTTTTGACCGTGACGGCGATGTTTTGATCGAGATTCGAGAGATAGTAAAGACATTTAGGAGTTTCTGAGTTTGGAGCAACGAGTACAGGGTTTTGTCTGGTCACAATGAACTCGAATGAGCCGGCCATTTCAAGAGTTTTCGATGAATAAACGTTTGGCTAAAAGTTTTTTGAATCCAATGTAGTGAGGAATGGAGAAAGATCAAGATATATATAATATATATATATATATAGGGTATTCTTAAGACCATCATTATCTTTGGTCTTTTAACCGGGATTCTTAACTCATGATAAGAGACGGTTCTTAGTTTTTTTAGTTAAAAAATCAGAGATAATGATGCCCTAAGAACATGTCTATTGTGGAGTTCTTAAAGAGGGATTCTTAGCGGAAGTTAAAAATTGATTTTTAACTTTAACAAAAAAAAAGTTAAGAACCAGTTCTTAAATAAGAACCAGTTCTTAAACAAGAACCAATTCTTAACTTCTGCTAAGAATCTTTCCCTAAAAATTTCCAATGGACATGCTTTTAAGAAGTTTAAATAAAGTTTAGGGTTTATGTATCTCGTTTAGCAAGTGAAGATTGTAGATAACGAGTAAAACAGAAAGGCTTGACAAGGACCATGAAAGCTCTGGCGACTTAAATACATTTTGTAGACTTTGGACGATTGATTGGATTTATTGAGTCTAATCGGTTAGTTGATCGATAGGAGTGATTTATAACAATAGGGTCATACTTGACGTAACGGGTCTATTATTTTATAAAAAGTCAATGTTGAATATTTCCTTAATAATAATGAAGGAGTTTTTATTAGGTAATTCGGAATCACCTTTTAGTAAATGAAATCAATCCTCTGATTACATAGTCGGAGACTTGAAGTATCAAAGTATAATTGAAATATAAGAGATTTAAGAACCGGTTCTTAACTTTTTCTTTGTTAAATTTAAGAATCGGTTCTTAAATTATGCTAAGAACCCCACTTAAGAACACAGGGTTAATTATGGTCTTAGAGCATGATTATCCAGGTGGGAGTTTCTTATACTGTTCACGGATTCCACTTATTAGTGGGGCTCGCGAACAGTGCAAAAGATGGTTCTTAAAATTCTTAAATAAAAAATGTTTCTTATACTGTTTGCGGGTCTCACTAACACATGTTGGTCCGCAATTGATTTAATTTTTTTTTTTAAAATAGAAAAATAAATAAATTAAAAAAATTAAAAAAATAAAAAACCTTCAAAAAGGTCTCTAGATTAAAGATGCTCTTAGTGTGTGAAATGATTACTCAAGATTTGTAAATCGCATCACCTAATTCACTAGTATAATAGCCAGATGTAGAAACACTGAAGGTGATTCACTGGTATATGAATCTGTCGCAAGCGTAACCTTTATGAAATGTGAAATGATTAGTAGCAGATTTCTTTAATTGTTAAATCGGAACCATAATAACTTACTGTTTTCATCAAAATTTAAAAATCTGATCTGCAATGCAAAATATCAAATGAAAAGAAAAGTTCATACTTTGCATTTACGCTGCCTTGAAAGAATCTTTTGTATAATTAATGTCTAATAGTTAAAATTAGATGATTATGATCCTAATCTTTTCACTTTAATTTTAATCATAATTAGGTATATATGCAACTTTAATATAAATTTAATAACTTTTAAAAGTTTCAAACATTTAGTTATTTTCCTGATCCAAATGAAATTGGCAACAAAATATTTTCTTGAGTAATATTAGTAGCCACAGGTAACTATAGTATTTTGTATTTTTCTATATACCAGTGACATATATTTCAACATCAATGTTGATATATATGCATGTTATTATCTTATACTCTATTAATGAGCTGTAATGATATGAACATCCAACAGCCACAACTAAATGCGCAACACCAAAACATAAACATATTCATTGATGATTTGGTGTATAAGTTATAAGTAAGACGTTAAGACTGCAAGTGCAACTGTGCAAGTAGTGTAACTACATCTTAACCTTTGGAGCATACGTAATTACGTACTACCCTAATTTATAATAATAAAAAAAATTGAGTCGACCTTGTAGTTTGACCAGACAGCCATCAAGTTACCATCCCACTGATATAAAGCTTCCGGCCTTGGGTAAGTTTAGACCAGTTGTATATTAAAAATGTACTGAAGTTGATATATTAATGGTTGAACAAAAAAGAGAGAAAATCAGGATCCGTAACATTTCAACAAATAATTATGAAGGAAGATGAAACATGAGTCTGAGTATCACTTTTACGTGTCCACTACGTGACCTCAGGGTTCTCTTGAAGAGAATGGCCTTGTTCGGTAGGGTGTCTCTGTGATCAATTTCGGCTGTTAATTTTTTTTTTTTTAAAACATTAAGATAGGCAAAAGAAATGGTGGAGAATATATAAAGTTTCGCTGCTGTGATTACTTGTCACAGGAGCTGCTGGTGTTGTCTGTCTCCCTATGAAAAATAGTGACAATTAAAATGGTGACTGCAACTACTTTGATCGTGAAAGTACCCCTGAGAGTGTCACTTTTTACATACTTGGGCAAGAAGACAGTACTTTTCTTTTTTTTTTTCCTGGTAAATAAGACAGTTATATTTTTGTAAACAACTGTTAAGAACACCTTTAACGCATAACCCCATATGAAGTTTTTTTTTTTTTTTTTTTTTTGATTAAAAGAAAAAAATTCAAACTAATCGCGGGCCGCCACGTGTTAGTGGGGCCCGTGAACAGTACAAAATACCCAGCAAAATCGTTTCTTTTTTGGCAACTTTGGAGTCCGTTTTTGCTTCGATTTCCGCATCTCATGGGTCCCCTCCTCTAAGAGACGCGGTTGGAGACCGCGATGATGCTGCTCTAAAGACGTTAATAGAGTATAAGAAACGACGGTTAAGGTTTGAAATTTAGTAATCTGTATATAATCAAATCGTATATAATAACTGTTTGTGCTTGTTTTCTTTGATAATATGTTGATTTTTGTCACAACTTACAATATCATTTGACACATTTTTGCATATTCTGGTAATGTATTAAAATAGCAAAAACTATTTACGAACTGGAAACCACAAGTAGTAACTGTTTGGCCATAGTCATGTGGAGTACTTAAAGCATCTTTATCCCACAACCCTTTAAAGGGGGTTCTTATTTATTTACTTTTTATATACTTTTTCTGATTTTTCAAAAAAAAAAAATATTCAAATCAATCGCGAGCCGACACGTGTCAGTGAGACCCGTGAACAGTGCAAGAGACGGTTCTTATTTAAGAGTTTTAAGAACCGTATCTTGCACTGTTCACGGGCCCCACATGTTAGTGGGGCCCGCGAACAGTGCAAGAGACTCCTTTAAGAGACTTGGATAAAGATACCCTTAGGGCATGATTATCCGGATCTCTTAAGGGGGTCTCTTGTACTGTTCACGGGCTCCACTAACATGTGGGGCCCGTGAACAGTGCAAGATACGGTTCTTAAAACTCTTAAATAAGAACCATCTCTTTCACTGTTCGCGGACCCCATTGACACGTGTCGGTCCGCGATTGGTTAATTTTTTTTTAAAAAAAATCAGAAAACAGCAAAAAAAAAATAAAAAAAAAATAAGAGACCCTTTTGGAGTCTCTAAGATAATCATGCTCTTAGGTTATATAATTTGGCTAAGGGAAGAGAAACTGATTAAAATAATTATAAACAAATGTTGTCATCACTAAACAGATGCAAGTGTTTTTAAGATTGACATTCTATTGAAAACGTTTTCACTGTGGATAAGAACCGGTTTGAGTTGTATAATAACACTCGAAAAGCTTTTAATAAGCTCAAACTTGCAATGTTGACAACACGAGGTACCGTTACCAAAAATGTTAAGTGTTTTATCACAGATTAATTCAGAGATCCATGCTTTGGTTTAGGTAATATATTGATGCAAAAACAAATTTCTTTAGAAAGTGAAGCCATGGGTTGAACAAAAGAAGCAATTGAAAACAAACCAATCTACGAGCTAGGGGAAAGCTAGTGACTATCGTAATGGATATCCAAAGATGGAAGCGTTATCGTCATGGTTAACTTGACTTTCGGATCATGACTATGGCATTGTTTATAAGGCTTACATCGAGAATAGGGCGTTGATAATCTGTCCAGAACTCCGAGGAGTGTTGACGTTAGTATGAGCATGTCAAAGTTGCTAGTGCTGAGTCTGTTGACCATTCCTTTTGCTATACAAATCTATGTTATTTACAAAGTCATTTACAAATCTATTAATAAACAAGTGAACGCTGGTTACAGTGGTACAAGGATTTGGATTAGTTATACCAAGAGCATCTTTAACCTAGAGACCCCTTTTGGGGTCTCTTATTTTTATTTCTTATTTTTTCTTTATTTTTTCTGATTTTTTTTAAATAAATCAATCACGGCTTGTCACGTGTCAATGGGGTCCGCGAACAGTGCAAGAGACGGTTCTTATTTAAGAGTTTTAGGAGCCGTCTCTTGCACTATTCACAGACACCACATGTTAATGGGGTCCACGAACAGTGCAAGAAACCCCCTTAAGAGATCCGGATAAGAATATCTTCATATTACATTCATTTATATGAATGGCATGATGACCGTATGGGGAGTCAGTCCGTGTGCTGAAGACATTAAAGATAATATGCTGCATGCACCAGACTGGCGACTTGGAAAGCATGAGACAAGATATACATAGATATAGGTAGTTGTATTGAATGCAAATATACTCGACTTCTCCTAGAAATTTATTACTCCCTCCGTTTCACAAAGAGTGTCGTTTTAGAGAAAAAATTTTGTTACGAAATAAGTGTCGTTTTCGTATTTCAATACAAAATTTAAGAATTTTATTTTCCAGTTTAATTCTCTATTGGTTGAAATATAGTTAGGTGTATGGGAAATGATGTTTTTATATAAAATTAAATGTTTTCTTAATCCGTGTGTACAAATCTAAAACGACACTTATTATGAAACGGAGAGAATACAAGTTTACAACCTTTAAAAAAACTGCAACAAGCTTTTAAAGAATATATCCATTAGACTTTATTAAAGGATATCGAACTTCCCAAAGAGTGAATGTAATTTTTGTCGTGGTCAATATAATGAGCATATATTACCATTTGGCTACACTTCATTTGTTTTTATCAATTCCATGTAGTTTTCTTCAATAATTGAAGAAACATACTAGACCAAACATATTTAATCCAACTGAAATTCTCTGATCTAGTGTTGATCTCTTGGCTTATTTTAAACATTATAGTAGAGTTGTAACCCGGCTTTATTGAAGAAATTCCTGTTGAAAGTGGTTGCAAATAATTGTGTCCTCGGATTCAATCCTACTTGGTTGAAGACATTGAATCTGTGTAGCCAACTTTGGTAAGATCTCCTCTATTCTTGCTTTATTCCACTTTAGATATGTAATTAGGAAATCTCCAATTGTTAAGTCTATAGCCGATTCTTGGAAAAGTCCATAAGGTTTGATTTGCTCATCCAGTGAGACTCATGAATCCACTCAGTGAAAGATATTTCTTCAACTTACCACTGGGTTCTTGCTCATTGCCCGGGATCAGTGATGTGATGTGTTTTTAACACTTTAAAACTCATTTTGGAACAAATAATGATTGTTTTTTTAGTATTTTGGTCTTATCTCTCTCTCATATTTCAATATAATTTCATGATGTTTTTCCTGATTGCATTTTTTTTTGTTATTCATTGATCATGAGTGAGTAGCCTCTAAGTTTTGTTAAGAGATTCTCATTAGGGAGTTTCTTGATGTATTGATCTATAACTTGTTAGACTAGGGATTTATATTTTTTTGGATCTTTGTCTACTGTTTTTCTTAAGGCTAAGACTTATCTGATCCCCTAGCCTCCGATTCTAGAATTTTTGTAGTACCGAAAATACATGGTTGAATTCCTGAAATATCAGTAGATGAGCAAGGTTTTTATAACCAACGAAAGTTGATGTTACTGCATTTTGGGAACTGATAAAACTTGAACTTAAAACTTGTTTAAAATCTGAGATACAGTGAAAGTTAGTGTTTAGGATTTTGAGCATATGGTGTTACCACTATGAAAGTAGGTTAACTCCAACATTGTGATTTGAGTTCGAGCCGTTGATGCACTCTGTTTCCATGTCTGCTTGTTGTGTGATCATTACTAAAGATTGTT
Organism: Sinapis alba; assembly: GCA_012274485.2. Lineage (NCBI taxonomy): Eukaryota > Viridiplantae > Streptophyta > Magnoliopsida > Brassicales > Brassicaceae > Sinapis > Sinapis alba. The sequence goes on along the minus strand of MU105781.1, from coordinate 251,930 downwards.
GTGTGATCATTACTAAAGAGAGATCTCAGAGAATTCTCATTGATCAACGCTTATTTTAATTGTTTACAAACTTGTTTTAATTGCTTTTTATTCGCTCGTTATTGCTGTATTAAATTAAGAAACTGAAAACCAAACAAGCAATATCTTTTATCGTTTCAGCTAGTAACTTGTATGCTACTCTACGTGTGATCATTGGTCTTTGTGTATTTGATCCCGTATTACTACTGCTTACTTCTTAACCTCTTACTCAATGTGGAGCATCTTATTAATTTTGTGGGGCATACTTGGAATGTGGATTTGTTAAAGGCATATGTTCATCCAAATGAAGTGAAAATCATTCAAAGTATTCATGTGAGCCTTCACAACCGGATACGAATGGTTAGTGTTTTATAATTGCTGGAAGATATACAGTGAAAATCTGGATACTTTATGGAGCAGTTATAACCCAGATAAGGACCTGATTCCAGAGGTGTATAGACCAAATACAAAACCTTTGGTGGCTTTTACTCATAAACTTAAATGTTTTCCAAAGTTAAAACATTTTGGCAACCAAATTCAGGAAGACCGGTTACAAAGAATTTAAAGGCAAGAGGTAGATAATGTGACACAAGGTGTAATATATGTGGAGTGGATGAAGAATCAATGAATCATATCCTTTTTAAATGTCCACATGCTATTCAAATTTTGATATTTTCAAATATTCCCACGAATTCGTGAGTGTTTCCAACTCTATCATTTTTTACGAATATGGATTATTTCTTCATGAGACTTCCGAAGAATTTTGATTTTAATTATTTTCATGGATTTTGTGGTACATTTGGAAAAATTTAAATGCAAAATTTTTCAATAATATAAATGGAAATGTGAAAAATTGAAATGCAAAGATTTAATTATTCATGTGACTTTGTGGGTGAATGCTCAATTAACGGATTTAGGGTCCTCAAAAGATGTTTATCTGGTGGACCCAAAGCACCAAGAAAATGATATATGTTGGTGTTGTGTAGATGGTTCATGGAAGGAACATAGTAAATTTTTGGGACAAGGATGGTTCTCCTTTACAAGAGAGGTAAATAGCAAGATCATGGGGTCTATGACTATTCGACATAGCCTATCACATTTACATGCTCAGTGTGAAGCCTTAATTTGGACAATGAAATGCATGAAATCCTGCAATTATCGGATATGATGTTTGCAACATATTATTTTCAGTTGGTAAATATGATGTTTGCACCGTGTCGGATCTCTTATGGAGAAAATCAAACGATGTAAAGCGTTCTTTCTTCAATTATCACTTCATGTACCAAGAAAAAAAAGAATGCAAATAATCTTGTATTAAGGTGCTCGAATTTCACTTTCATATGTATACTATGTTGCTTTTTCTTGGTTTGGGTTTCCGAATAGGTATCTTCTATAGATTAGGTTTTTTGTTTATTGTCTATTTTTGTCAAAAATGCATAATTTTGAATATTTTAAAGGTAATGACATTTTCAACCACGATACAATTTGGTGTTAAAATTACATCAAATTTAGTGTTTTGATTTAAAATTTTGATTTTCATCTCCAATAAGAGTACCAAATTCTACACCAAAACAATATTATATATTATTATTCTATTATTTTTAATAATTTAATTCATTAATTATTTTTAATGAATAATTAAATTTATGATATTTACATTTTATGTTTGTTTCTTAAAGTTTGATAATTCTATGTTTTCACTGTTTATTTTTAAAAAATATTTTAATACATAATTTATATCTTAATTTGTTTATTTTATGTGAAATTTAGTTGAAATTAAAATTTTATATAAAATTTAAAATTACGTAATGAATAGTTTTCTTTTGTTACAATTTCATATACTCATTTAGTTTTATTATTAGTTAAACATAGAAATAAAATAATACTTTCATGTTTTGTAATGTGAAAATAAAATACAAAATAGTATAAAATAGTTAATTTTAACTATAAATAAAAACTATCTATAAGCTAATCTATCTTTAAATAAACAAAGTAATATAATATATTATTTTAGTATTTGGTGCGATGAATAATATTACACCAAATTTAATGTAATACTATTTACAAAATATCAAATTTGATGGAATTGTGTATTTTTGGTGTTTAGCTGAAAATAAAATTACATCAAATTTTGTGTTTCGGTGTCTCATTGGAGTTGTTGGCCTAAGCCTAAACCTGAACTAAACACTTTCAAGATTTGGAAACGCAAACTCTAATTGCAAATTCCAGGTTTTGTAACGCCATCAAAACTCCTAAGGCTCTATATTTTCTTCAAGAGAACTCAGAGTTTACATAGTGGACACATGACACTCAAGCACATGTTTCGTTTTCCTCCATCAGAGACTCCACACAACACAGCAAGTTCTCCAAATAAGTTTGAATCTTTAATTTAAAAACTTGCTCCATATTCAAAGGAAAGAAACAAATCCATACCTGTCGATCCTCGGAAAGTAGACAATTTTCTCAAGCTTTTTTCATCAGAAACAAGTGAACTTTAGGTTAGGGTTGACAAAAAACATGATGTTGTAAAACGTAACAATTCGCAGAAAAGGTATGGTTTTCCAGTAATAGAGATATTGGCACGGCTCAATCAAATCAATTGACTCAAGAGAAAGATAGAGTGATTTGATTCGATTCAACCGTACCAATATCGCTAATATATAGAAGTTTTACCTATTGAGTAGATTCACAAACCTTATTAATACGCAGAAGAAGGTGACGAAGGTAATGAAAACGTATACATATATGTTCATGTTGTTGTAGTGAAGGTATTATATATAGCAAATTTAATATATATATATATATATATATATATATATATATATATATATATATATATATATACGTACAAATAAAGGGGTAGGATATATAATTTGGAATGGTTGATACGTCAAAATCCATGATGTATAGATTTGAGTTTTATAAAAAGCTTTTCACGTGGACTTTTATCTTAGTGATAGAACACAAGCATGGGTGTTTATGGTAATACTACTGATGATGCTGATAATTACCCAAACGATGAGATCATCAAAGCAATGTATTTGATGTCATGACTTTGCATGATGATGAGAAAGTAAGTAGAGGGGAGTTGATAGTAGTTGAAGAAGGGGTCCCAAGGAAGAACTTTTTGAAACTCGAAAGCAACACATTAACTAATATGTCACAAAAAGTCATCTACGCATGTATGACATCTAAATCCGGTTAACACTGAGTCACAATGTTTAAAGCTAGAGTGCTAAAATTACAATAAAACAATAGAGACATATGCAAGGCAGATGTCTTTGTAAGCAGCAATGTTCAAAAGAATCAAAACCTTTCTGTCAAGAAAAAAACATATATTTGGGCCTTTAAACTTTTTGAAAAAATGGTTGAAAATTTAGGATAAGAAACTTTTTATACTAATGAATGGCAAGAGACCTAAAGATTTCACAGTCCCCCGTCCCAAGGAATAGAGATAAAATATGGCCAAAATTTGGAAAATGATTGATCTTACCACCATCCAATACAATGATGCCTGGGTTTCCAAAGAATAAAGATAGGATAAAGAAACCATTCACATAAAAAGAAATGATTAAAGTAAATAGGATACTTAAGAGTTGTTAATGGTGAAAATTGTTATGAGCAAAGTCAGAACAGCGTGACATGCATTCGAACTGTTGAGGTGGATAATGCATTTGAAAAGCCAAAAGGAACCCCTAAGAAGAATGGTTCATTTCAAGTATTTATAAATATTTTAGATTACTATTTCTAACTCTTCTGGTGGTGTCAATGTTCCAGGGATCAACTCAAACGTTATTGAGTTGCCTCGAGCTTCTCAACAAGTATCAAAACTTTGGCAACAATTTTCACTAAGGCCAACCAGCCTTCAAGTGAGAAGAGCTAAAGTGGTTTCAAGTGTTTGTGGGTTCTATGTGAATCCATTTTCTAACTAACACTGGCACACAATAACTGGATAGATCATTAACATTACTGCAGATCCACACAACAAGAGCAAGAAGTTAGGCACCATTACATTGTCTTGATCATTGTTTACGTTTCTTGTGGGTTATGTGATTATTTGTAATGTTGCAAACTTACAATCACATTGAGAGGAAATTGTGAGTTTGTGTAATAAAATGCTTCTTTATGTATCTCAGTAAATCTGAAGCTACCACCCCTGACATAATTAGACAAGAAAAGATACCAAAAAAAAAGTTTTCACCATTATCATCTTATTATAGAAAGTTTGTGACACAAGGATATAAATTTAACAAAACAAACAGAAGATAACAATTGGAAACAGAGCTTTGCTTTTTCTTCTTGTTCTGCAGCTACTTATTAGGATCAGATTTGAAAACAGGTAGGAAACAAAAAAAAAAGGAACAAGGAGACAGAAGAATTGGAAAAGGAAAGCTTTCTAAACAGCAATTCCAAGGGATTTCTTGAACTTCTCAACCTCAAGATAGACAGTTGAGTAAGGTAAGAACTCAGAGAAGTAATCTCCACTAAGGTGGTTAATAGCAACAGCCAGTTTCGGAATCTCTAAGGTTTCCTCATTGGTGAGTGTTCGAATAAACCTTGCTGGATTGCCTCCCCAGAGTTCACCAGATGGGATTCTTCTCCCAGGTGGCACAACGGAACCAGCTTCCAGGATTGACCGGGTCTCCACCAGTGAACCTTCCATCAAAATCGAGTGTTGCCCGATGATGCATTCGGGTTCGATAGTGCATGATCTTAACAGACTGTATGCACCAACTGTCACATACCTATCGATCAATGTCTCTGCTGGTAATCCTGTAATTATCCAAAAGTAGAAAATAAAACTTCTAAAGATCAGATTCTTTTCTCCATGACATCAAAATTCAAAGCCAGCAACACGAAGAGATGCTCTAGTACCCTTCAAGAAGGTAAGTGTCGAAAAAACATGAAGACTGTTTTGAATATACAGAGAGCTAAGAAGATGGTGATTCAACTAAGTAACTACACTTCAAAGATCCCTGTGAGTACTTCAGTGTTCAACTAGAGACTTAAAACGACGACACGAAATCAAGATTTGGCAAGACAACAAGAAGCTAAACTCATAAATTACAAAACTTGTCCTGAAAGAACACTTACTATGACATTGTACACAAGATCAATCAAGCAAAAGCCTTGAACGAGTTTCGTGTAATGTCACTAATAACATAACAAGTTACAATGGAATCAATAAGAACGAGTCAGCTCTAATGGTAAAGGGGTTGCGGCTCTAACTTCTGTTACCAAAGGTTCGATTCACGCTGGGAGATACTATTTACAATGCTTGGGTTGCCGGCAAAAACATAAAATGGAGGGAACAAGAACCTGTTGGGGAGGACCAGGCGGCATGAACGACACACCGTTCTTGAACATTAGAGCAGAAGCCAAGGGTGATCTTGTTGAGATCTCCCCTCAAAACGGCACCGTTCCAGACGGAGGAGCCATCCCAGACTGTGACCTGACCGGCCAACACAACGTTTGGTGCCACGTAGGCGTCGACTGCGACCTTGGGTAGCCACTGTCCCAGAGGAATGATCTGTCTTTGCCCTCTGTAGTCCCACTTCACCCGATCCGGCGACGGCGTCACCTCCGATTTCGGTTTAGGAGCTTCCGTCGTCGTCGCCACAGCTGCAGCTTCCGCTGCGAAGTAACGCCGGATCAGATTCGAGGACGCAGATGATAAGGTGAGGCATCTTCTAGAGATTCGAGCTAGCGAGGTCGCCATTGGTTTGGAATCAGGATTCTTCAACGATTTCTAGAGAGAGAGAGAACTTCCCGGAGGAGGTTGGGAGAGATTCCGAGAAATGATTTGCAAGGAAAAGCAGTATTGGTTGGGCTTTTAAAGGTTAAGCCCATATAATATGGGCTTATATGGGCTTAATCAGAGTAATTAAGGTTATATTTGTCTATTTGATTAGTAAAACGCAGTGTAGCAGCCTACACACCTGAGTAACTACGGAATGGCTTCTCACTTGTGTGTTGAAGAGTTTGGATACAAACCAAAGGGTAAGCTTAAAGGCGGTTTGTTATGACAAAGAAAGTATGTCATCTTGTTCGATTGTTTCTAAGTTCTAAGACCATCTCCATCAGAGGTTCTTAGGGAGGAGTTCTTAGCGGGATTTAAGAACCGGTTCTTAAATCCCGCTAAGAACCCCTCCCTAAGAACCCCTCAATGGACATGCTCTAACACATTTACGTTTAGTATTTCGCAAATTTCGAAAGCAAATGAGAGCTAATCTCTCTCTTTTCTAATCACGTTTATTCTTACAAAAAATTAATGAAATTATGTATCAAAAAGAATGCTAACCTTTTAAGCTCTATAAAGTAAACACAATTTTCAAATTAAAAGCTATTAAAGTTTAGTGATTTATATATTTAATAAGTAAGTTTCAATTAATATTTACATACTGTAGTTTTTTTTCAGATTTATGTCTTTGTATTTTTCACATAAATCTTCTAAATCCACTAGAAAGTTTCATGTGGCGAGAAAATCTTTGTATGTTTCGGAATATAGATTATTACGATCATATTTGACATTAAGCTATCAACTTCAAAAGAAACTTGTTTAAAGTTATGTAAATTTTCAACCAATACTTAAAATCATCACTAATATCACATGATTTTGTTTGAATTTAAACCATTTGAATCCAACAACAAACAACCTCTACTAAAAGTTTACACACCCGTTTCACTTGAGGCACTTGGATTCACTAAGCGAGGAAGATATCCTTGATGGACAAAAGGAAATGAGTTGATGATGGAGGTTAAGTTTGACAAGATCAATAAGCCATGTATAATATGCATCGTAATTAGGTTTGGACATTCGGAAGCTTTGTTGGATTCAGTTCGGTTGATTAAGAATTTTTAGTATTATGCACATGAGTCATATTCAGATTTTACTAATTATTATCGGTCAGATTCGGTTATGTTTCTTCTAGGTTTGATTTAGATCTGATTGCCCAAAAATATTTTCTAAAATATTACAAAATTAACAAAAATACTCAAAATATATAAATTATTCATAAATCTAATTAAAACTAGTTAAACTAACTAAATAGTATTTAGAATAACAAATATATTTTTTAAAAATACTCTAAAACATCTAAATTACCTAACCATTAATATATATAACTAATTTTTGGATATTTTCAAATTCTAGTTTAGATTTCGGTTTGGTTCATATTGTATCTGAACTCCAAAGTACCAAGTTCTTAAATCTTATACTGTTCCAGTTTGGATTAAAGTAAAGACTTTGGTTTAAGGTAAAAACGCTAAAGCCTAATCGTAATAATAGTTGAAAACCTTTTATGAATCAGACGGCCTGGGTGTATACAACTGAACATCACGGAGGATTCTTGTATGTTGCATGGTTTTTCAAAAGATGATTAAAAACGGAAGCATAGTAGTTACATGCGAGTTATATTACAATGACATGATTATTACTCGTTGTCCAAATATGTTAAAAGTCACTACAATGCAAGACATCAAAGAGGTGTGGCCATTAATCCACTAATGAGTTCTGACAAAAGAGAGAGAAAAAAAAACAGACAGCAAAGGTTTCAACAATTCCTCTGCAACTACATACCGCATAGATGGCATATTATTATTATTCAGTCTAGTTTCCGCTTCTCCTTGCACCTGCGAAACAAACATCATCACCAAATCCTATATGAGTAAACTATACATAGAGGCGATATAGAAAAAAGAAACATATCATTGCTCTATCAACGGAAATAACCTTAAGCCATTCCCCTCTTGCGTTTAGACTTCTCCCATTCATCAAGTAAACAAGTGACACCTTCTTCAAGTGTAGCCTTCCTGTCTTCTTTTAAGTTCCATAGCTCCGTTGTTATGTACCTTCCACTTGGGTTATACTCGTTTATCTCCAGCAAAGCTCTCGTCACAGCATTGTAAGGACCATCTCCTAGATCTTCCCTGAGCTCCCTCAGCTTCTCGTCTCTCTCATCTACCACTTCCTATTAAACCCACCAAAAAAAAAAAAGCTTAAAGATTCAACATAAACCAAAAACAGTAAAACTATTTGGTCTTTACCACTTCTCTTTCTTGGTTTCCAAGCTTGATCCGCTTGAAAGGATGCCAATCTGGATCTTTGAGATAGTCTTCCCAGAGCTGGAGAACGTCTATTGCTCTGTCCTCCACATCTTGCTGACAATACTTCTGCTGCAGTGCATCCATGAATGGTTTCGTCACCAGCTCTCCCATTCTCTTTACACCGATATTTTGTTTCCACTCTTTCATAATCTACACAAGAGAAGACAAATGCAGTGAAAAATAGTTTAAAACCAAAGCTTTATGTGCACTTTGATACGTACGTTAACCAATTCTTTACGAGCTTCTTGAAGCTCATCGTTGGTTCTGCGCTCTCTGAGTATAAGAGTTTGGTTAAACTTGTCGAGGTCAGCGAGTTCTTCTTCTTTCTCAGTTAAGCCTTTATAGATATTCTCCACTTCTTTCACAATCTCAGCGTCTCCGTCTGACCCCATGTGCTTCTTCACGTTCAACTCTCCTTTCAACCTCTCAATCTCTAGCTCGATCATTTGTTTCTGATCTCTTTGTGTTTCTAGTCTTATGATCTTCTCATGAAGCTCCTCCTTTTGCCTCTGAAAGAGAAGTAACACAACATCAACAATGATCATGAAAACAAAGAAGAACAAGAAGAGGAAAGACAGTAACTAACCCTCTGATTCTCAGCTAGTTTTTTAACTTCTTCGTCCGCCTTTTGTTGTTCCAAGGAAGCTAGTTCAAGAGAAGTATTCTTGGAGGCATTCTCTTGTAAATCTTCAGCCAAGTTCTTCCTCTCGGTTTCATTGTGTGCTTCCCTCTTCGCCAGCTCAACACCTTTGATCTCGAGTTTCTTCTTCTCCATCTCCAACTGCATCTTTAACTTCTCATGATCAGCAAAGATCTTGTTAACATGACCCATTGTCCTCTCCTGTATAGCATTCAGCTCGCTGTTATGCTTCTGGAGACTCTTCTCCTTGTCTTCCAACTTCTCCTTAAGCTCCTTTGACTTCACTGAATGAAGCTCCTCAATTTCCTTAACACCTTTCTTCTTCTCCTCCACAAGCTGCGTCAGGTTCTGCACAAGCTTCTGCTGCTTCCTCGCCTCTTCTTCAGTTACCTCAGCTATAGTTTTGAGATCCCCCTTCTTCCTCAGGTCTTCTCCAATGATGTTGCTTCCGTTGTAATCATCAGCACGAGCGATCCACGCGTAAAGACCAGACTTAGGAAGACCATCTTTTCTCAACCAGTCTTTCTTCCCATGACCATCGACAAGATAAGCTTTGTCGAAGGAAAGAGCATTGTGAAGTCCATTCCAGTCTTTGTTGAACTCCACAATAGCTGTTCCTGAAAAACCCCAGTGGTTCCACAAAGTACGAACCCTGGTCGGATTAAACCCTCTTTGAATGTACTCATCTCTAAGCTTAGACCCGCTCTCACCCGCAGTTCGACCATTCTCTGTCTTTGTAGTTGGAATGTTAACCACAACACCTGTTTCAGTACAACACACACAAACAATCAACCAACAAAGTGAGTTGTTGCTTCAGAGTTTTAGTAGTAAGAAAGAAAAGAGTGTTGTTACCTTTCCAAGGACACACAAGCTTCTCGTCCTGGTCACAATCTTGAATAGGATCACCAGTTTTCCTTCGCTTAGAAGAAGGCTCAGCGGTTTGTGAATCAGCAAGATCTTCTTGGAGGTACTTAGCAAGAGCAAGGTGGCTTGCTTTCTCCTTTGCGGTTCTTTTGTCGGAATTGCTATTACCAACTCCAGAAGCATGTTGAAGCAGATCTTTGTACTGGAAACTCGGTTTCTTCTTCTTGTTCGGACAGTAAGGACACGTGAAAGCATGGGGAGAGAGTTTGACCTTGATCTTGCCGCTTTTGAGAGATAGGTAGATCTTGTCTCCATACTCTTCCATTTCGGAGTCACTAATGTCTGATTCTTCCTCGTCTGAACTCAAAATCACTGTGCTCCCCATCTTGTTCTTTGCTTTAAGATAAGAAAGAATATGAAAATCAATTATCAATAAGATGTGATCTGGTTTTAACAATGTGGTTCCCTTCTATTACCTTCTCTTTTCTTCTAAAGATGATTCCTTTTTTATTTAAAGGTTATTCCTTTACACTGTTGGGGGAAGTGATAAGTGAATTGCATGTTTGATATTTTGAAAGAGATGTATGAAGATGTGTTCGTAATTAAAAGAGTTCAAGAGGAGGGAATTGAGCAGAGAGTTGGAATTCAAACGAGATCGGTCTGAAAGTGAAACTCTGTTTTGTCCTCTTATGAGGAATGCAGATTGAAAAGGTGGAACAAGAGTTCAGTGGAGAAAACTTACCGGAGGAAGATGATGGTGAAACCGGCGATACTCAGTGTCCGGAAGAAGACGAACCTCTCTCTTCTCCTCTCCCTAGCTTTAGGGTTGAAGCCAAATTAAAAATAGTGTCCCTTTATTTTTATTACTTTTCAGATTTTAAAACAAAAAAAAAATAAAAGGAAAAAGGAAAAAGTCAATAAGAGATGAGAGAGAATAGTCAAGACTAGAAACTGACACATCGACTATTTACTGTCTTTCAAGCCTCACCATAATTCCACTTTTTACTCTTTTAGATTTTTTTACCGTTTGTTTATTTTTTTATTCTTAACTTGGATATTCAGTGGAGTAACTTTCTTTACCTCCTTCTTGCGTTGTGCGTGTGGCATAAATTTTCTTTTTACTAACATCAGAGTCGTAATTTTTTATTTATCACTTGTTGGAATCTGTAGTAAAACATTGTTTTTGCAACAGTACAGTTAACAAGGACAATTTTTGTGTGTTCCAAGGCTTGATTTGATGATCTCTGTAGCATTGACGCATTGGTGAAGCGCGTTTGTCACACGCGTAATCACTTTTACAGTTAGTAGTTGAGTTGTGTCGTCGTACGGTTTAGTATTATGATACATGTTACGTATCTACTTCTGTACCCTCGAAAGTTAAAAGCCCACTTGTCTTGTGAGCCTTTAGACGTTTTTACAATTTATAGAGCCCAAATGAGAAGGATTGGTTTTAAATAGAGCCCAAATGAGAAGGATTGGTTAAAAGCCCACTTGCCTTGTGAGCGTTAAATTCTACATTCAGTTTTCTTTTCTATAAAACATCCTACGTAGATTTCACAACCATTTTGAAACATAACATTTTTTTAATTATACAAGAGTATCTTGGTCCCACATAATTGGTCTAGACTAGTTATGTGTTACCACATATCGGTCCCTTATCCCTTGTCCCTGACGATACCAAAATGTTAATTTTCCAGTAATCAAGACTCAAACTCTGGTGATTTTACCGTATTGGGCTTTTTACTCTCAAATATATTTTATATTTCAATTAGAATGATGACATCTAATTCGTGTTCAATGTAGCCTGAGCTCTTGTGTATCCTACTTTATGATGGAGCTTGTTGATTGAAAACCTTGCGAACAGACTTTTTGGTCTTGGTAAACTGGCCTAAGATATCACAAAACATGGATTCGCCCCCAAATTTTAAACAATCAATATAACCTTAATTACTGAAAGTTCCAGTATGTGCCATACTGGTTAGACGCAGAATCATATGATACCAAAGTTGATAACAATCTAATTAGAGAAATTCCCTTGGATAGCCTCTTTTAGTTTGTTTATCACAAAAATAGTTTTCAAGGAAGAAAATGACCAAAATGTTTTTTTTAGAAGCTAAAAAAATCATTTATATGCATTTATACCCCTAGGGTTAACTAATTTGCACTTTAGGGTTTAGAGTTAAGGGGTGAGTTTGGGGTTAGGGTTTCAAATTTCAAAATTTTTTTTTAAAAAAATCAAAATTAAAAAAAAAAAGTTTATTTTGGTCATTTTATTTTTTTAGTGCTATTTTTGTGACAAAAACTTAAAAATTGCTATTTAAGAGAATTGTCCATCTAATTATTGTATCAAGTATTAAAACTCGATGTATATAATTACATATATCAGTACTCCCTCTGTTTTTAATATAAGTCGTTATAATATCACGTACATAGATTAAAAAATAATTAACTTCTTATATTTTCAATACAAAAATATTACTAATTATTTACCTAATTACAATTCAATCGATAACAAAATAGAATTTATATCACTATTAGTCATTTAACATAAATTGCTAATAAATTTTATATCGAAAATTAAAAACGTCATATAATTTAGAACAATTTTTTTAAAAAAACAGACTTATATTAAAAAAAAAGTAAAGGGAAAGTGATAGTTAACTATTGATAGAAACTGCTAATCAAATCATCAAAATGTCATGTAGCACGCAAATAAAACTTTCATCACAAACCAAGTATGTTCTCTTGGACTCTTACCCTTCCAACCAAAAACACACCAATGTTTTACACATGAACCGAACCAAACGGAAGAAACCCAATCTAAAGTAATGCTAAACCAGGAATCTATCGAAATCGTAAAGTTTAAACCGGTTCTTACCGACCCCATGCAAGTTTACAAACCCAGAACCAAATTAACCTGAAGACCAGTCAGGGCCAAACCATAATTCAAACCAAGAATTAAACACGGGCAGATTATAAAAAATAGCTTAAATGCATATTCAGATTAAGAATCACATATTCGAATATGTTTACACCAGACAAAGAGCGAGTTAAAAACAAAGCCAAAGAAGACCAATTGTAGTTTTAAAACAAACCGGTAAGAAGAGGACGACGACAAACCAGATAACCGAAATAAATTATAAATCCGGTAGGGTAAAATTAACCGGTGTAGATATGAAGACGAATGGCGATGGTGAAGATGGTGATGAGACCGAAGAAAATGATGGAGTGAACGAGAATCGAGGCGCCGCTAGTTTGCATATTCCCGAATTCGACGATTCGACCTCTCGCCGGAATCTGAAAGAGAAGTCCCGGTGTCAGAAGCACGAACAGTATCACTGCGATCACTACAGGTCCCCAATCCGCCATTACTTTGATGCTACAGAGAGAGAGAGAGAGAGAGAGAGAGAGAGAGAGAGAGAGAGAGAGAGTGGTTGAGAGAAGTTTTTTAAAAAGTTTTTGAAGAGTTCGAAACGTCTTGTGCGATGTGAAAGGAAACGGACGGTGGCAGTGTCACGTGCGTAACGCTGTTTTCTAAAGACGGCACGTGAGTTCGTCACTAATGTTTCTAAGTTAATGAGTTGCTTTTGGTTTGACGACGGAGTAAGAATATAATGGGCTCATCTAGGATATCTGAGCTATCCCAATCTGGCCCAATATAAAAGACAAAATATAAGAAAATACCTTCCAATCCACTTGCAGTTGCGTATATGCGTAATTCTCCACTTTCCAGAAAAAGGCGAGTGAGTCAGATAAAACTATGTTGTATTCTCTTTAAAATTGGTTAAGGACAAAAACTAAAAAAGTTTTATGGTTGTACATTTGAATGTATTCAGTGTTCACACGACCAGCTCAGTACTCACGAGTCAGTGGCTAACTTGTGGTGGACTTTTTTTCTCCTTTTTGTTGTTTTTTTTCTTTTTGGCTTCACTCTTTTCATTTTTTACCTAAACTACATTTATAATTTAATCTTCGACAAAAAAAAAACTTAATCCAAGATTAAGCCGAAAGTAAACAGAAATTTTGAATTTTTTTAATACCATTTATACAAATACCTGAATAGTTCAGATCATATAGATCGGTATTTTAAATCGTAGACATTATTCAAATTCAATCTATATTAAAATCTCTACTCAGAAAAATGAATCCAAATACTTGAATTAATATACAAGATAGTGTTTAAAACCTAAAAATGATAATTTAAAATATTTAATTTTATATTTATTCTAATTTAAAATATTAAAATCAGAAGTTTAATAAAATACATATTGTTCTAGCAAAGAAATTCTAAAATTTAACAACTTATTTTATTATATTAAAACTCTATAAATTAATAATGTTATAATTATAATATTTTATTAATTTATAGAATTATTAATTTACATAATAAATGTTTTGTTAGATTTATCTATTTTAAAATATATATTTTATAAAATAATAAAATAATTTATTTTACAGTATATACATTAATTAAACTTTAGAGATTTAATTTTGTATTGTTTTATAACATTATTTGGTGAATATAGTTTGTATAACATTATTTGGTGAATATAATTTAATAAGATTATTTGGTGAATATATAATGTTTTATAGAAATTAAACTTGATTTTAAATATAATTTACTAAATATTAAAATATATTGAGATGTTAAAATAATATATATATATATATATATATATATATATAATTTTTATCAATTTATATTTTATTTTGAATTAGTCTAACTTGAAATAATAATAAAATTTTTTTATCATATTTAATAATTTATCAAATATTAATTTTTATAGAGTTTCAACTGTAATAACTTCGTTTGAACCTTTTAAACCAATTTATCACTCATGGCAATGCTTCATTACACTTTCGAATGGGAAGTTATAAAGAAGAGAAGATGTATTGACCATCATGTTTGAACTTAGTTATATAACTGGTGAGAGTTGTAAAATCCTGAAATAGTTTATTTCTGGTTTTATTCAGTTGATTATCAATTAATCAAATATATTTCTTCTTTCTAACATTGAGTCTTTTAAAATAAAAGATTAGATTTTGATCCGTGTTAAGTTTTTGAATTATAAAAATATTTTGATATTAATTAATGTTTTGACACTATTATACATTATTATGTAAAAGTTATATTATATTAAAAAGATCTAAAAAGTATAATTTATGAATTATTTTATTTGATATTTTGTATATACACTCTTACTTAGTTTTTTTTAAATTTAGACATTTTATTTCAGTCGAAAGACCAAACCGAAACTTATAAAAATATAGGTTTAGTTCGGATATGAATTTAAAGAAAAGTACATATTTACTAGTTTTTTAACATATGGGTCTCGGTTCGAGTATATATCCTATGTGAAATCCAACATGGCAACCAAAGTACCCATATTTTTGATATTACTGATATATTTAAGTTTTAGGTTTGGAAGTTTGGTTATAGTTTTAGGTTTCAGGTAAAATTTTAAAAATATAAAATATATTTTGGATATTTAGATAAAATTTTAAGTATTTTCAGTTTTTCGGATCAGATTCCAGATAAAATATTGGGTCTTTTCAAATATATAAATAATATTCATATATTTTTTTAGATTTTTAGGTATTTGTTTTTGTATTTCAAGTATATTTTGGCTTTCTGGTTATATATTTTTCTTTTGATAAGATAGATATGTTGTAAATTAAAAACACTAAAATAAACGCACTACTCATTTAGTTGCATATTAAGCACTAAATATTTTATTTTATTTTTGTATGAAAGGCACTGAGAATTGGGTGTTTCTTTAATCCCAAACTTTTCTAAATGAAAGATCAGTGCCATACATTAGCCAAAAGTAATTATCATGATGGTGATACACTGATACTGTTATCTTTTGGTAAAATGTAGCTAGTGTTTATTACTCTTGGTACAGATGATTCCTAAAATAGCTATTTTTTGTCAACTCCTAAAATAGCTATTAAAAAGCATATTTTAAGTTTCAACTCCAGTAGATACATTTTTAATATTGTGTATCCATATTTGAAAGTTGGAAATATAAAGACTAAACCATTCAGCAAGATCTCACAAACTAAGAACCCCATGAACCCACATGTAACATCTAGAAGAAAACAAATGGCCATCTACGTGGTTTTCACAAGGCTCTCTGAGTTTTAGTTATTTTATCAGTGAGAACAGAATCTTCTTTTACAAAAATTAAAGCATTAGTTAGAAGTTAGAACAATCAAAGTAAAAGCAGTAAATAGAAGCCATAACTTTGGTCTTTCTCTCCAGACTTCAAATCCTCTCACTCTACTCTTTTCACACCTTTGATTCTCTTCCATCCTTTATCCTTTTTTTAATGTGTTTCAAAGAGACAATTATCTCTCCACTGTCTTCTTTATGTTCTGTCTGAAACCAAAACCAAGGCAAAACAAAACCACAGAATCAAATCCCCTTTCTTAGATATTCCGGAGAAAACTAATCTATTCATGAAGCTATCAGCTTCAACATTTTCCTCCACTTTCCCACACTTTCTCGCACTCTATTGTCTTCTCACACTATCCCATGTAGCTCAAGGATCCCATCAATGGCAATCACCAATCAAAACAGTCGTCGTTTTGGTTATGGAGAATCGATCCTTCGATCACCTCCTAGGCTGGATGAAGAAATCGGTTAACCCTTCCATAGACGGTGTAACGGGTCAAGAATGTAACCCGGTTCCGAACTCTACACAAACCATATGTTTCACGAGCGACGCTGAGTTTGTGGATCCGGATCCGGGTCATTCGTTCGAAGCTGTGGAGCAACAGGTATTCGGGTCGGGTCAGATACCGTCCATGATGGGTTTCGTTGAGCAAGCTCTTTCGATGCCGGGAAATTTGTCGGAAACCGTCATGAAAGGCTTCCGGCCTGAAGCTGTACCGGTTTATGCCGAGCTGGTTAAAGAATTCGCTGTATTCGACCGGTGGTTTTCTTCTATTCCTGGTCCGACTCAACCGAACCGGTTGTTTGTCTACTCGGCTACCTCACATGGTTCAACAAGCCACGTCAAGAAGCAGCTTGCTCAAGGGTACACTTTCCAATGCTTTCTGTAGCTTTTTCTTGATAGTTTAGTTTTAAATTTAATAGTATGAATTTTCATTCAAATCGTTAATACTGAATGAGTAATAAGTAATTTACAATCCATAAGCAATTAATAGCATTTTTATTTTGAAAAAAGATTATCTTTATTTGTAATAAGTAATGTGTTTGTCCAAATTTCAAATACTTTTTAAACTTTATTTGTAATTTAATACTTTCTTTATTTCATAATAAATACCATTTTAACATTTTTACATCTAATATATCATTTTAGAATTTTAATATAAGTTTATTTATTTCACATTGAAATTAATACAATTTATATTGAATTTATACATAATTGTATTTATTTCAAATACTGCTAATCAAATAAATATAAGAGAAATTCTCTTAAATAGTCCATTTTAGTTTGTTTGTCACAAAAATAGTTTTTAAAGAAGAAAATGACCAAAATGTTTTTTTAAAGCTAAAAATGCATATAAATGCATTTATATCCTTAGGGTTAACTAATTTGGACTTTAAGGTTTAGAGTTAAGGGGTAGGTTTGGGGTTAGGGTTTCAAATTTCAAAAAAATATATAAAAAATCAAAATTTCAAAAAAAAAAAAATCTATTTTGGTCATTTTATTTTTTTAGGGTTATTTTGTGATAGAAACTTAGAAAGGGCTATTTAAGAGAATTGCCCTAAATATAATTAATAACTGTTTTAAAATATTTCAATAATTTTTAGTCCGTCTAAAAATGCTTTTTTAGAAATAGAAAGAATCATACTTTTTAAATACCATTACCATAATCTGTGAAGTGGAAGCAGTGCTAAACAAATCATCATGTGCTTTCAGGTATCCTCAAGAAACAATATTCGATTCACTCCACAGCGACGACATTGATTTCGGAATATACTTCCAGAATATTCCGACCACATTATTCTACCGCAATCTCCGACAGCTAAAATACATATTTAAATTGCATCAGTATGATCTGAAATTCAAGAAAGACGCAGCAAAAGGAAACTTACCGAGCTTAACCGTCATAGAACCGAGGTATTTCGACCTCAAGGGCTTACCGGCCAACGACGATCACCCATCTCACGACGTGGCTAACGGCCAAAAGCTGGTTAAAGAAGTGTACGAGACACTTAGGTCAAGTCCACAGTGGAACGAGACGCTCCTAGTAATAACCTATGATGAGCATGGTGGGTTTTATGATCATGTGAAGACTCCTTATGTCGGTATACCGAACCCGGATGGAAATACCGGACCGGCCCCAGGTTTCTTTAAATTTGACCGGTTAGGTGTTCGGGTACCTACGATTATGGTGTCACCTTGGATTCAGAAAGGAACCGGTAAGAACATGATTGACCATAGTCTTTTAATAGAAATTTTTAATTCATGATTTGACATTTTTTATATTTTTCGGCTAAAAATGATAGTTATATCTTTTATTTAAGATGGTTCTTAGTTTTTTTAATTAAAAACTAAGAAACGTATCTTAACCGAACTTAAAAATATCACTCAGTTAAGAAACCAGAGTTTTAGTCATTTTCTTCCTTAAAAATATCACTTAAAAAATTTAGCTTCTAAAAAAACTTATTTTGGTCATTTTCTTCCTTAAAGCTATTTTTATAAAGAACAAACTAAAATATAAAGAACAAACTAAAAAGAGTTATCTAAGGGAATTTCTATAATTATTTTGACAATCTATTTTACCAAATTGATATAAAAAATATTTTAATATTGAATCATTAATTTGTGGTGGATAAATAATTGAAATCTAGAATTTGTAGGCGTGGTAGAGTGACTCATCTTTTCAACAGTAATCTGACACCATTAATTTTGATTTAATAATCTGACACCATTAATTTTGATTTAATTTTGAGAAATTTCTTTAGATAGCCTCTTTTAGTTTGTTTGTCACAAAAATAGTTTTTAAGGAAGAAAATAATCAAAATGTTTTTTTTAGAAGCTAAAAAATTCATGTATATACATTTATACGCTTTGGGTTAACTAATTTGCACTTTAGGGTTTAGAGTTAAGGGGTGGGTTTGGGGTTAGGGTTTCAAATTTCAAAAAAAAAATAAAAAAAAATCAAAATTTCAAAAAAAAAAAATCTATTTTGGTCATTTTATTTTTTTAGGGCTATTTAAGAGAATTGCCCTTTAATTTTTGTAATCTTATTTTATTATTTGTTTGAGTGAAGTGGTGAGTGAGGCAAAAGGGCCAACAGAGAGCTCAGCGTTCGAGCATTCATCAATACCAGCAACCATCAAGAAACTCTTCAATCTCTCTTCCAATTACTTAACACATAGAGATGCTTGGGCTGCTACTTTCGAAGACGTGGTTTCTCACTTAGCCTCTCCTCGAACCGATTGTCCCATGACTCTACCTGCTGTTTCACCCATGAGAGCCACTGAGCCTAAAGAAGACGCAGCTCTATCTGAGTTTCAGAGTGAAGTGGTTCAGCTTGCAGCGGTTCTCAATGGAGATCACTTCCTTAGTAGCTTCCCGGATGAAGTTGGGAAGAAGATGACACTGAAACAAGCTCATGAGTATGTCAAAGGAGCTACTTCTCGGTTCATTAGAGCTAGCAAAGAAGCAATGAAGCTTGGCGCCGATAAATCTGCCATTGTTGATATGCGATCTTCGCTCACTACACGGCCACGCAACCTGTGACTGACGTACAAAATGATAATAAACCTTGTGAAAATTTGTAGGTTTCTTTTTGTTTTTTTCTTGCATTTTTTTTTCTCTCGTTTGATCTGAAAATGTGTGATTTCATGTTTGAAAACTGAAATTAAGAAACAAGCAGTTAAAGTTCACTGTTTGTATCATTACGTACGTACTTATCAATTGATAGTTTGATGTGTTGGAACTCAATTTTAAGACATGTTGGGCATATTCTTTTTTATGGGTAACTTTTTGATAAATTCCTTTCACGTAATAATCGGACTACGAGAGTGATCAATGCATAGCTGCAAACATTATAATGAAATGTATTCATGTTTTTCTCAAATTTTTTTTTTTCATATGTTAAAATTAGGTTTGTTTGAATGAGAAATGCTTTCTAGTAGTCAAAAGATTAGAGACTTTGGGACAGTTGCCAAAATGAATGAACCCAAGTTGTGAGCCTCATCTCAAATTTTCGTATATATATATTGGGTCCAACACGGTATACAGCAAACCTGAAAAGGTGGTAAAGACTTTATTTTTCACCATAACATATTCTTAAATTTACACCAAAACAATAATTTATACTACACCAAAACAAATAAAGTTTGAGATAAATTGGTGTAAATTCACCAAATTTGGTATGATAATATCATTTTGGTGTTTTATTGGTGAAGAAGTTTACAGATGTTTCGGTGTCTCATCGGAGATGACTTAGCTGACAATTCTCTTTGTGATTTAACAATAATTTGTTATTAATTTAGTACTTAACAGCTATTGTATCCATTAATCAATCAATCAAATCCATTGCAAAGCATTCGTTTCTAACGGCTGGTCGTATGAATGAATCATTGATAATATGTCTAAAATCAAAATAGTCAGCTTCTTGTATTTTGTCCGGTACTACTAGCCAAGACAAAATACCAAGAAACCAAACCGGACTTTGTGTTCAGACCGAAATCTAAGTCTGAATTGGAAAGTGGAAGCAAAGTCAACGAAACCAAGAATTAGTAGTAGTATAAAGTCAGAAGAATGTCAAATAAAAACCTCTTCTCCTGAAACCCTAATTTCTTCGAATTGGATCTGAGAAGCAATGGACGCCATTGAATCAGCAATCGATCCACTCAGAGATTTCGCTAAGAGCAGTGTCCGTCTCGTCCAGCGCTGTCACAAACCCGATCGCAAGGGTACGCNTTTTTTTTTTTTTTTTTTTTTTTTTTTTTTTTTTTTTTCTTTTGTTGTAAATTTCGATTTTGGGTTTTATTTGTTTACAGAGTTCACGAAGGTGGCAGTGCGTACGGCGATAGGATTTGTGGTGATGGGATTCGTTGGCTTCTTCGTGAAGCTCGTCTTCATCCCAATCAACAACATCATCGTTGGATCTGCTTAGGCTATATCTTACGAGGTTTACACTTATCTTCCTCCACCTTGCTATGATATATATTATAAATTCTAGAATTGGATATTAGGGTAGGATGAATGAACTTTTCGAAAGAGCAAGATGATGGATCTTCACTATTTTTGCCCGATTCGCTACGCTTCTGACTCATTGTTTATTTAATGAGTTTTTTTTTTTTTTATATTTGTTCTGCATCCTTTTTCTGCGGTTTATCATGTAGTCTTTGTATCATCTTCCTTTGAGTTTGTTTTTACCATTTCATCGGGAAAACGGCCATTTCATACCGGTGATTTAAGTCGGTATGAATTGAACATATTGCGATATACTGGGTATGAATTGGCCGGTTTCCCTCGTATTTTTTGATTGTTTGCTTTCTTGCAAATATATTCTTATAATAAAAGTTCATACGTAAGAATCTCTAATGTAAACTGTTATCTGCTGTAGGCAGTACGCAAAGGAGTAGGGAAGGAAAGAGACCAACCAAAACCTGTTGTGAAACCTTACCCCCTCTGTTTTCTTTTCTAGGTTACGTTTTTTTCCTTGCGGCCAAATCTTCCCTACTTATTTGAACCTTTTTATCGTTTCTTTTCTCTTCTCTTGTTGTTATTCCCTAAAAGACATATATACATTTTACTTCTTTTTGTATACCAAAAAAAGTATAGTCCTCAAGAACTTGCTGTTTAGATTCAGATCTCATAATGAAAACTAGTGATAAATGGTTTACCTCTCTCTTATCCACGATATCTACATTTTAGTGGCTTCGCTCGGTTGCTATTCAAGGCTCAAATGACATTGTATATTCTCTCTCACAGCATAATCAAAATTTCAAGGGCATTATCATCATCTCATAATAAACAAGACTTTCATCTCCCCATACGCTCCCGGGGAGCCCCGCAAGGGTGCTGATATCCTCGTCGAACCCCTCGAGCGTCGAAACAGTCTTCGCTTACCCAGGAGGCACATCAATGGAGCTCCACCAAGCCTTAACTCGTTCCTCCGGTAAACCCGGAATCTGCATCGCCACTTCCGGTCCAGGAGCTACCAATCTCGTTAGCGGACTAGCCGATGCGATGCTTGACAGTGTCCCTCTCGTCGCCATTACAGG
Organism: Sinapis alba; assembly: GCA_012274485.2. Taxonomy (NCBI): domain Eukaryota; kingdom Viridiplantae; phylum Streptophyta; class Magnoliopsida; order Brassicales; family Brassicaceae; genus Sinapis; species Sinapis alba. Next base: position 230,082 of record MU105781.1, on the reverse strand, counting down.
ACAGGTCCCTTTCCGGATGATTGGTATCGACACGTTTAAAGAGACACCGATCGTTGAGGTCTATTACGAAACATAACTATTTGGTCATGGATGTTGATGATATACCTAGGATCGTTCAAGAAGCTTTCTTTCTAGCTACTTCAGGTCGACCCGGACCTGTTTTGGTTGACGTTCCTATGGGCTTAAGACTTCCTGCTGCTATTGGAGCCTCTATTGCTAACCCTGATGCGATTGTTGTTGACAATGACGGTGATGGAAGCTTTATAATGAACGTGCAAGAGCTAGCCACAATCCGAGTAGAGAATCTTCCTGTGAAGATACTTTTATTAAACAACCAGCATCCTTGGCATGGTTATGCAATGGGAGGATCGGTTCTACAAAGCTAACAGAGCTCACACATATCTCGGTGACCCTGCAAAGAAGAAGGAGATATTCCCAAACATGCTTCAGTTTGCAGCAGCTTGCGGGATCCCAGCTGCGAGAGTGACGAAGAAAGAAAACCTTAGACAAGCTATTCAGACAATGGTGGATACACCAGGACTGTACTTGTTGGGTGTGATTTGTCCGCACCAAGAGCATGTGCTGCCGATGATCCCGAGTGGCGGCACTTTTAATGATGTCATAACAGAAGGAGATGGGCGGACTAAATACTGAACTGCATATTTCTACTTTTTACGGTAATTTGAGTTTCTTAGTTGTTGAACTGCTTGTTGTTTTCATCCCAGACTAATCCTTGCTGCTATTTTATTTTTCTTATTTATAAGTAAGTCGGTTATGTTTAGTTGTTGTGAATGGCTGTGTAAAATAATAATTTTTTTTTTTTTTTTTTGTAACTGTGTAAAATAAGAAATTGATCTGTTTGAAGCAGGCGCTTTTTTAGAACTTTTTTTAGGAAGACACTTCAAAAAAAGTTTTATCATAAATATTAAATATAATACATAAGAGTTAAAATAACCAAAATATTTTACTAAAGAGATAAATAGAAATAAATATACATTTATATTCTTAGTGTTAACTAATAAATAAATATTTAAAATTTAAAATAAAAGTTTATAAAATAGTTTCCACAAAAATTCAGATTTCCAAAATTGAAGTTTAAAACGTAAAAGTTTGAAAAATCTCAAAACTAAAAATATAGAATTCAAAAGAATTTATTATTTGTAAGATAATAATTTTTTCTTTTTATTATTTATTTAAAAATGTTTTTTATATTTTTAATAAATTATTTTGATTATTTTTCTATTTGTGTGTTTTTTTAGTAAAAAGATTTAGTTTAGTGTCTTTAAGGTTTTATCTTCTGTTTATCATATCGTTTAGTTATCTTTTACAAAGTGTAATTTCTTTTATAAATTATAAGAATTATTACAACAATGTTTCTATAATCTACAATTATGTATGTTTTGTCAAAATCTCTCAATTTTTTTGGAAATTTGATTTTTCCATTTGGTTTTGTTAACATATTTGGGATTTATAGTTGAATTTTAACAAAGAAGATTTGCAAGTTTTCACGAATTAGCTTCTCACTTGATTCAGCGTATAAATAGCTAAAAGTATAAATAAAATTTTAGATTATTTCTACTCCATTTCTATATTTATTTTTATATTTACCTTTTAAAATAAATTAATTTTATTATAAAGGTTGATTTGTTTTAATGTACATTTGATAATATATATATTCCTTAAAGAGAAAATATAAAGAAATATTATTTTCATTTTTAAATATAGAGTAAAATTATCTATATTTTCTTTGATATATAAATTAACTTTAATATAAACGTACACATGGGAACAAACTCATCTCTATAGTAAACCTTTTATTTTACACTAAAATATAAATATATACATTAGAGATGATTTTATAAATCTAGATGATCCACATGATCACATAGACTTTTCTGATTTAGGATTCACATGATCCAAAAAAAAAACCAGATGCACTAATCAAACATTGGAAGAAGGAAATATTTCAAAAGGTTGGTTTATTGTGTAAGAAATATTTTCTTTCTCCTATGTCTTATAGTTATTTATTTTATGTTAGAATATTAATATTCCTTAATATATTTAGTAACTAATTAAATGGAAAATAAATAAGTAATTTCTAATTTTATCTTTATTTTGATGGATGGTTGAATTTTTTTATAAAAAACCTAAAGAAGAATTTTGTATTCTCTTCACCTATAAATGCATATATTTAAACTATTATAAACATGTTCTAAAAAGTAGCATATATCATTTATAGATAACGCGAGAGAAATTTAAAGTTCATCCTTAGAGATTAAGTTGTTCATCTTTCTTGGATGATTCAATCTATTTAGGAAGATCTTTTAGACACAATAAATGAAAGTAAATCTATAGACATTCATATGATTATATTACGTGATTAACTTGGATGTTTGAAGATCTTAGAGTTCATGTATATTATAACTTATATGTGGCACTAAAGCATGGTTATAAACATTCTTTTAATCTATTGAACTAAATAATTGAAATTGATAGATCTGAAAATTATTATTTATAGATCTGTTTATAAGTTTAATTTTTGTTTGTGTGCAAAGTATGTGCATCTAAGAATTATATTTGGTCTATTTAATAGAATCATGCGTAATTTGTACACTTAGAATTATTATTTTCTTGTTAAAAAAACGTGCATATTAAGTTTTTTTGGAAACTCTCTTATGTGCAAATTTTGGATTCCGTTAATTAAGATTTTTTGGAAACTCTATTCTGTACAAATTTCAAGATTCTGTGAATTATTTTTTTTTATATTTTTTTTGCAAATAATGATTCGTGAAACTAATAATAATAATTGTTCTGTCCATAATCCATATATAGTGTTTTGTTTGACCTGCATAATAATCTATACATAATTAGTGAAAAACGATTTCGTATTTATAGTTATAATTTTTTTCTATTCATAATTCGTACATAAGTAATTTATACATACAAAAATATGAATATAATTTTTACAAAACTATATTTCATATAAAGTGCATATTAGGGTTTAGATATTAACAAAGTGACTTTACCCTATCATTATTGCAACTAAAAATTATTATTTAAACTAAGTTCTTGATTTTCTTATGAATTATTTAGTTATAAGCTATAATCATGAGAACTTATCAATAACTTATAGTGTATATTTTGTATAAACTAAATACATCCACAAATTGATTTGGTTTAAATAATTCAATACATCACTCAATAATAGAATGATTGTTGTATGAATGTCAGAATTTTAACACATAAACAATATTGATGCTCAATAGAAATGTTTTTTTTTTTTCCAATAGAAATGTTCACTTTTAAACTAAAAATTTGTAATGACATTCTACCAATCAAAAATAAATAAAAATTCAGTCAATATTTCTTGATAGCTAAATTTGTTATTATCAACTAATAAAATATATGTCAAAAAGTAGAAAATTTATCTTTGAGAAGAAAGAAAAAAAGAAGGTAAAAGTTTAACTTTGAAAAACAGATCATAAAGTATTGTGGAAAACTTTGTTCAAGCTTAAGTCCTTTTTGGTTGTGTTTCCATTATAGAGATCAACCCAAAATCTTGGTTACGAGTAAATAAAGTATAGTAATGCAAGAAAATATAAAAATAATGCATGCATGAAGAAGGAATCCAATTCAAAATCGATTTAACTACTACTGTGACAACAAGGTGCGCATATATGCACAAATAAATATGTAATTGGTAAATCTTTGGCCATTTGCTGAAACATATATAGCTTTTGTTCAATGAAATATATGTTAATTAGATATAAAGTAGTGTGATGGATCACATGATCGAGAGTAACTTCCATCTTCCATTGTCCCCTTCTCCTTCCCTAACACTGTCTTTTCATTCCCTTCCATTCTAAGGGCATTGTCAATTTCTCTTTTAAATCCAACCAAACTTGGCCTCTTCTTCTTGTTTATTTTCTCCAATTATTAGAACTAATTAAACTTCCATTTACATGCTATAGTCCATGCTATAGTTAATAGATAATTTTATTTTCACAAAAACTTCATTTATCCTTTTTCATTCGATATTATAATTTATGAGCATATATACGGGTTGCAAGATTAATCTTTGATTCTCATACACATTCAAATCTGCATATCAATTGTTGTTGATACAAATAATTGAGTAACACGAGTACTTATATATATTTAATTTATCAATGTAAATAGATTTCTAGAAGGTGGAAGACAAGGAGATATACATGACAATAATGAAGCTAACTTGTGTAAGGACCACATATATATACGGACATCGAAACTAAAACAAATCTCTGTCATAATGATAAACTATAAGAGACAATGTCACTTCTTATCAAATATTTATATTGTAGAAAGAATTATATCGAGATTTAATACATATATTTGGGGGAAAAAATCTAACAAGAGGGGACAATCAAAGATCCATCCCACATGGGATTCAGAAAATATGTAAATTGGTGAAAAAGCTGAACAAAGGAAAATAACATTTGGAAAATGATAGCTCTCTTTGATCTCTTTCTCTCACACAAATACCAATATGATTGATTTTATTATACATGTATATATATGAGTATAAAAAGACAAACGTGAAAAGACAAATGTTAAGGTTGTGTCACTATGGGCAAGATTGCTATGCATTGATGTATCTAATCAGTTTCCATTATCTTCCAATTTTCAGAGACATCTCTTTCCTTCTGGTGAATTCAACGTTGTGATTATACATTTCCTTTCTTTCGTTTGTATGTACGCAGAGACACACTCATTATGTTCATACACGTACGTCAGTGACTGTACGACAAATATGTTTACTAAATCAATTGATTGTTCTAAAGAAAAATACTTTAAAATAACACTAAAAAGTTTTTTTTGTCATAAATATAGTTTTCAAATATCAAAATGACAAAAATATTTCATTAAAGAGGTAAATATATAATTATATTATTTGAGTTAATTAATCTATACTTAAGATTTAGAGTTAAAATGTAGAATTTTAGGATTGAGGTTTAAAATTTTTAAAAATGAAATATAAATATAAAAAATTTGAAATTTGAATTTTTTTTTTTTTAAATCATTCCAAAAAATATTTTCGAGTTAAAAAAAAATAATTGAAATAAAAATAAAAGGTTTGAATCTTTTTTGAAAAAAATATTTTTTTTATAAAAAATTCAAATTTAAAAACATATAATTCGAAAGTAGAAAAAAAGTTGTTTTTTCAATAGAGAATCATGGTTTAACCACGTTTTTTGTCTCTATTGCCACACTTTTTCCGTGGCTATACGAAATATTTCTAGTAGAGATTCTTCTGTCTTTTTGTTTCGAAATGTCTTTAATTAGCAATCTAGAAACATGTCTTTTGAATAAAGTATCTTAATTATAATTATTTAGAAGCATATCAAAAGATCAGAAAACCGCATTGGATGATATATTGGATAATGATGGAAAGGAAGTGATATTTGTAAGCACTAAGCAACAATATTTCAATTTCATTTTTATTAACAAAATATATATTTTGGAGTTTGTGTATGGAGAAAAGTCTAAGAAGAAGAAGTTGAAAACAAGTGGATACTCCGACTCCCTCCCACCCATTGTTGTCTTTGTAGTTTTGTCATCAATTATTCATCTCTTTTTGTTATATATAACCCGATCGATAGTGGTTTTTGTTTGATCCATTTGCTCATATCTTTCATTGTCAAAGGTTCTTATCATCAAAAACATGAGTCATGGCCCCTACAGTTTCACTACATCTTGTTACTATTTATATAAGTTATATAGTATATTGATTAATTAGAGTCCAATATGATTTCTGAGTTTTTTGTTGACTTAATAATTGATCCGCAAGGACACATACTTTATCGCTGTAGAAATCATCTACTTTCCACTATCGTTTTTAGTATCACGCGTCAAAAAATAATGTAAACGTGAAAGTAAACATTAATTCTACCAAATTTTCTTAGCAATATCATATTTTAATTAGTTTTTTCTTCGCACAAGTATGTGTATTTTTTTTCGTTCATCTTCGATATATACATAGCAGTAGCTTCGGATCTTTTTACTCTCTAGTAACGAAGAGATTGATCTCTCGGTTAAAAACAGGTTTGCATGATTGCATCAATACTTGTAAAATACACTATATTTTTCTAACAACATTGTGTTTTGTTTTAACTTATGCATCAATACTTGTAAGATACACTATATTTTTCTTGACCCTGAATCAGAACGCGCGATAAAACCTACTTTGTATAACTAGTTGAACTACAAAATGATCTTATCTTCCCGAGAAAAGTAAATCACTGAGAGATAGCAACTTCACACGCATGTAAGAATAGTACTGCATGAACTGCTATATATGTATGTATAAGTATTTATCTGGCATTAGACTGTGCCCAAATTGGAATCTTGATTAGTATATAATTTGTATATACTGTATATAAAAATTTCGACAAGTACATGCACATGTGTATTTATATACGCGTGTAAAAGGAATGTTGTTTGTGTGAATATTCAAATGACCTAACGTAATATATTTAATACGAAACTTATTAATTGAAAGAAAACAGATCATTTTAGTCACAGAAAAAAGAGATCATTATGTTGACAAAAAGAGATATTTATTTACATCCAAAGAGCAATAAAAAGCTCTCTAGGGTTTCATGTAATTCCTTTTCAGCAATTTATAGTTTAGTTTACGTAACTTTTGGCCTTTGACATCGATTTTAGTTATTTTCTCTTGTATAAGAGTTTGCTTAGTCACAAAATTTTAAAGCATTGGGGCTTACGGCATTTTTAATATTTATAGGGCAGATCTATAAACATATTATTTTGTATACTCAATTGATATCATTTTCTAAGTTTTTTTTTTAAAAAAAGCTTAAACATATATTAGTATATTACTACTAATATTTTTAAGATTTCTTTTCTGCCATCACAACTTAACTTTAAACTAATTAGCTACAATTATATCTACATTAAATGTTTTAAATCTTATTATCTATTTCTTCTGAGTATATTATTGTTTATATTTTATGGAAGTGTTAGAATAAAAAACATATTTTTATTGAATCTAGATAAACACTGATATCTTATATCACTTTTTGTATATAATAATATTTATTCTGAAAAATTGTAAAATAAGCTTTGCAATTGAAAATTAACAAAAATTATTTTTGTAGATATTCTGTGTGTTACAGTTTTTACAAATTGAACATAAAAATAACAAGAGTTTTTTAGATATTTTTTTTCTATCAAAATATTATTTCATAAAAAAGTTATTTATGTTGTTTCATTGCAAAACAATTTGGTAAAAGATTTAATATTTTTTATTTGGCATATGGCATAAAAACCTCTTGGCAAAGCTCTGGGCTTAATTTTCACACACAAAAAAAAAAGCTCTGGGCTTAATGTTATTGAAAATTAAACATTATAGCTTCTGCAGCGTAGAAAACAAAGCTTCCCATCAAAATAGTAACGAGAAGATGAAACAAAGGAAAAATCTACTGAATTCCACAGGTAAAAGATTGTCATATAAATGACAAAATAGCAGACATTGACAATGTACTTTTAAAAATTTATATAAATTAGTAATTATTTAGTTATCGTTTATTTTAATTTATTGGTAACTCACAATAATCGAATTACATATAATTATGACCAATCGACTAGATTTTACTAGCGTATAGTTTTTTTATGTGATATATTACTTGTGTGTAGTTGCTAATTAATTATACTCTCTCGGTTTCTTAATAATTGTTACTTGGACATTTTTATGGAAATTAAACAAATTGTATAATAGACTAATATATTTTTATTTAATATATAATTAATTAAATAAAAATAATTTAATTAAAATTTATTAATTATTCAAAAAGGTAAAAAAAAATATTTAATGTACAGTGTTGCATTGGAATTCTACTGACATTTTTTCTGAAACAAAATTAAAATCAAAAGTGACATTATGAAACAGAAGGTGAGAATGAATTTGAGAATCTTATGGTTCTTAAATTAATATAATCCATTATATAATCTCTGTAGCTAGTACTAGTGTTTTAATATTTTGTACATAAAACACTGAAATCCTGGATCGGACAGTATAGATCCAAGTTATCTCATCACATTGTGTACGAAATTCACATCAGCAGAAAATAATGTCAAAGCCATATGAATTTACCGTATTATTTGAACTTTCTTGCTATGTAATATACCAAAACATCTGGACTAATCCAAATCATTTAATTTTATTTAAATGAAAATTTTATGCTATCAAAATAACAGGACACTACAACAATAATATTCAAATCGACCTAAGAAATTAAAAGTAGATGAAATGAGCATGGTGATGCAATAATTAGATCCATCATCTCCATGCATATATGTCTTTATATATATCTCTATGTACGTGTGTTTATGATCATTTGCCTAAAAGAAAAAACAACCATCCGTTTTCATTTAAAAGGAACGGTAATTTCAAAAGTGATTAGAATAAATAAAATGAACAAGATGTAAATCATCCAATTATATTCAAATCATGCAAATTGTTCATTCTTCTATTTTCCACGTTCCTCTATTTTGTATGGTGCAATAATTGTTTGTTATTCACTATATCTCTTAATATCAAATATCAAGCACTAAACTAACTGATCACACTAATTAGGTTTTGTTCTATTTATTGGTTAATCAGCGACATATTTATTGTTCCTCTATTTACATTTAATATTATTACATAAATATGTTTATATTTTTTAAATGTAAAAGAAAATTAAACTCATACAATTAAAATATTTAAAATATAAAATTATCACTAACAAAATAAATTGAAATAGAAAATAACGGAAGTGTTTAAGAAAACAAAATATGTAGAAACTGAGTTTGAATGACAAAAAAAAAATGAACAAAAGAATAGAAAGAAAGACAACGTTAACTAAATTTATTTGTAACTTTTATTGGGGGCAGCTGCCCCCTCCCTGAATACTGTAGATCTGCCCCTGCATCAAATCCACATGTAATTGAATAGTTTTTGATACTATGTAAGACGACACAACGGAGTTTGGAACACACATGACCAGTTCTCGTGTCTCGTGGAGAAGGCGATCAAGAACAAGATCGATTTTATCATTTGCATAAAAGTTTCTTCATCAATGGGAAAGAGCATATGCTGAGAATGTGGTTTGAACTTTCATACACTTAAAACTTTTCTCATCTTCAAGAATTGTTAGATTATATTTTACCGACTTATTATTCTTCCATACATCTGAATATGAGTTTAATATCAATAAATTTTAAATTTCAATAAGAATATTTATTAGTTCATGAAAAAAGTAAAATTTCTGGGGAAATAATTAATTTCTTATTTGAACATATCATTGTTTTCCTTAGATTCCAAGAAATTAAATACGTAAAAAATTAGGGCCTAAACCGTTGACTGCAAGAGTGACAAGTAATCTCCAAGCAAGTCGTATCGATCTTCCTCATTGATCTCTCCTTCAACCTCTCCGCTCTCTCCACCTCCTCCCTCGCCTTCTGCCACATCACCCTGATCCCAACCCAAAATCCTTTAACCAAACCGAACCAAATCAAACTAAACCAAACCGAAATTACTCAATATTTATAAGGGCATCAATATCTTCGGTCTCTTAACCAGGATTCTTAACTCATGATTTGATATTTTTTTATTTATTTTTTACATTTTTCGGTTAAGAAACGACTTTTACATTTTTTATTTAAGAGACGGTTTTAGTTTAGTTTATTTTAGTTAAACCGTTTATTATCTGAAATTAACTCCGGTTAAGACTTAAGAGACTCGAGATAATGATGGTCTAAGTTTGTTACCTTGCACGAGCAAACTCAGATTGAGCCATCTCCATCTCACGGCGAGTCAGCTCTCTGACTCTCTCAGCATAAGCCTTCTCTATCGCCGCCAGTCTTATCTGCTCCGCCGCCTGCCACTTCAGAGCCTCCACATCTCCTTCGCCGCCATCGTTTACATGATGCTCCACCGTGGCCGTAGGAATTGTACTGAGGCTGATGGAGAGTTTGAGGTCGAGATCGTGGTGGATCATGGATGAGGAACGGTGGTGATCGGCTGTCTGGCGGAGTGTCCTTACCGGAGATTCCGTCGACAGTGGAGAAGGTAAAAGCTGAAGCTCTTTGTGATGATCATGTTGCTGTTGTTGTTCAGACATTTTTATTTTTGGTTTTGTTTTTTTGTTGAGAGCTAAAAAAAAAAGCTGCAGTTTTCAATAAGTAGGGGGTGGCATTACCAATCTCTTTATATGTAAGCTGCTTCGTGTCTGTGCACATATATATATCCACTTGATATGACTGTTATATCCTCATTGCTTTATAAGAAGTTAATCTGTGTGTAGAAAATTAGTGATGGATTTATTGGATTCAGAATAATAAAAGTAAATATTGGGTTGAAGGAATTAGAGGTTTCAGACAATTTAATTAGTAAACGGATAAGCAATTCGTTAATTTATTTTATAAAGAGTAAAACATCTGAATCATAATTTACTCTTCTCTGAGTCTGTTTAGCCGCCAAAATAAATAGATTTTTGTTTTATTGTAGTTGTCAACTAGCTGAATGGCTAACAATAATTTACAAAAGTTCAACAAATTTTATAATTTTCACTAATCCACATAACCAATATAAAATTGATTATATTCACCCAACATTTCATCAAATTTATAGTTCTTTTTTATTAACCTAGAGATATCATAGATTTCAAATTTTTTAACATGAGTTTCATGCAGACAAGAAGTTAGTTAAATATGACTGGTAACACAGTTAGCGATATCATCAAATCAATGCTTTTCTAAATTATACGAGTACTATTGTTTGTTTATGTTTGCGGTTATGTTATGTTTAAGGTAATAGAACATGTAGATGCAACAGTCACCGTTGTCTTTACGGTTAGTTTAATTATCAGTGACATAATTCATTAATGCTGGATTTGAGATTTTAGAATTATAAACATTTATTAATATTTTTTATATTTACATATGTATATTTCCAATTTTTTTGGAGGTTATGACAAAAGTTTCATTGGACTATTGTGCTTAGATCCGACCCTGCTAATTACTCATAAGTTCCAATTGCAAACTTTATTTGTTAAAAATTTAACTGGATCACTTTGACTTTATGAGAAAATAACAGAGGTTAGTTTGGCAAAACAAATGTAGAAGCTATTAAAAGACTAGTTATTAGCTGTAGAGGAAATCTCCGTTGAAGAAAAGACAGAGAAGATGGGATATAACGGATCACGTTATTGAGGCATGAGATCGGCTTTTATGAGAAACCCTTTTCACCTTTTCATCATTTTTCTCATTTCAAGTATTATTATAACTAGTAACTTTGCGATTAAACATATATCCGTTTTATATAAAGATATGAAAATGAGGATGTGGGTTGTGTAATAATTGGAGATGCACGTGGTTTATTGGGTTCTAAAAGCTAACAAGCTTACTACACTACTAAGAGCATCCTCGACCCAAGGTTTTAAAAAGGGATGCTTAAGGTTTTTTTTTTTTTTTACTTTTTGTCTTTAAAAAAAAAGAAATAGACTAACCAATCGCGAGCCGCCACATGTCAGTGGAGCCCACGAAACAGTATAAGCATCAATACTTAATTTGGCATTTTAAGCTTTCCTCTCTCCTCAATTTTGGTGGACCCCACCCCTAAACACCCCTTAATTTTCATGGGTTGAGGGTGCTCTAAGTACGAATATTTTAGTCATTTAAATTAAATTTTTCTCATAAAATGGTACTCCAGATTTTTTTAGATATAAAAGTGTATTCTCTATGTTTTTGGTTACTAGCCTGTTTCTTATGTCTCATGTATAATATAACTTTTATTTTTAATCCTCGAAATATTATTTGAAAAGTAATTTTTAAAATTGTTTATGTGTTATCACCATATTCATTTTCATTAAAAATATAATTTACTAAAATAATGACATAGTTTGAAACTAATTCTAACATAGACATTTGTATTTAATGTTAATTTATGATTTGGTAAAATTTTATAATATAGTAATAATACATACATCATCACTTAATTAAATTTATTCAAATATAAAATTAAATAATATAATAATTGATACATATTATTTCTTTTATTTTAATTTTATGTTTAAATTAATTAAGATAAAGCTATGATTTTTTTTAAAAAATAACAAAATTTTATTTTTAAATATATGATTTACTTTTAAATATATTTATGCACATAGAAAAAAACACCTAGTACAGTTGCAAACAATAAGTATAACCATTACTTTTTCATTTAGATATTTTCCTGAACTCATGATATTTTGATTAAACCTAACTTAGCTGCAATTTCATTTCGAAAGGAAACATAAAATGGAATGTGAGAATTAAAGATCACGAAATTCAAAACCTATTTAACTTAAAATGGCGTATTATACTCCCTCCGTTTCATATTACTTGTCGTTCTAGGTTTATGCATACATATTAATAAAACATATGATTTTGTATATTTTCAAAATTAAAACACAATTACCTATACAACTAACCATATTTCAACCAATAGAAAAATAAATTGAAGAATCTTATTAATGAATTTTGCATTGAAACTCTAAAACGACACTTATTTTGAAACAGAATTTTTTTTCTACAACGACAACTAATATGAAACGGATGGAGTATTTGCTAATAGCTTGGTAACCTGTTTTAATGAACTTAATTAAACACTTTGTTTAATTGTATATTCTTTCATTTGTCCATGTTTCTAGGTTCACTAGTCTAGATCTCTTTTACTTTTTAAAAAAATTCTTGATCGTTGCTTCTAACTACTCTTGCGCTCAAAACTTGTTAAAATTCAGTGTTTGTTAAAATTCAGTGTTTGAATACTTAAAGTAACATATGAAGTATATGTATAGATTAATTAATTTATTATTAGTTTGAATCTGCTTTAGGGATTTTGCCAAACCCCCAAAAGCTTATACAAAACAAACCATAGAAAATGAAAGTTCACTTGAGAAATTGGGGGCAAATAGGCTCATAGTGTATTTTTTTTATAACACTGAAAAACATCATTGTAGCACCATACAAAATAGTTAAGGGTTTGAACCCCATGATTCTTGAATAAAAGGAAGAAGAAAAAGGAACAAATGCCAGTAGGCACCAAAATATGAGGAGAATACCATTAGATACCGCCCCCCTACCACATTATCTGTCTTGCGCTTCAAGAACCAGTAGATGATGCAGCCATACAGGAGCGTTCCTAGCAATGTAGGATTGTTGTCTATGATCTCGTGTTACACTTACGGCAATGGAGTCAGCCGCTTCATTTCTTTTCGGCCAGCAATGGACTAAGCTCCAGTCCTCAATCTCCGCAAGGTAGTCGTAGATTACATGAGTGATCATCGAGAATTGTGGAAAAAGAGCAGTGTTTGTTAAAACCTCTCTTGCTCCTTCCGATGCAGCTTCAAAGATTACATTGTGTTGGTGTAAGGAGTGCATGCTTTCCACCGCCCATAACATAGCCCACAGCTCTGACTCAGTTTTGGATCCCATGTATGAGTATGATCTGCGACTGTGCATTAGTGTTTTACCTTTTTCATCCCTGAGGATCCATGCAGCTCCACTTGGTGAGTTCCCACCAATCCAAGACGAGGCCACATTACATTTGAAATAACCAGTGGGTGGTTTACTCCATCCTCCCTCTCTCTCCACACTCGTACTGTCCACTTCTTGGCGAATTCTGGATGAATTTATCCAAGTTGAAGCTTCCTCAAAGGCTCTTCTTGCAATAGTGAGCGGATCGACCACTCGATTCTCAAAGGCTAATTCGTTCCTTGACTTCCATAATTGCCATAATAACCAAGGGAACATAATTCTCGAGCTCTCTTCCACCTCGGGGTTTTTGGATACCTTAACTAAATGTAAGAGGTTAAGGAAAACAGAGGATCTAGACCAACCTTCTGAAGGAAGTTGAATGTTAGTGATCTTCCATGCTTCTTGTGCTTTTTCACACGTGAAAAGAACATGGCAAATACTCTCGACTTCACGTCCGCATTGCTGACAAGTTGAATCCAATGAAATACCCCGAGTTTGTAGTCGTTCTCTAACTGCTAGCGCTCTTGAGAGGGATCTCCATAGGAAATGTTTTATTTTTGGAGGTGCTTTGACCTTCCATATATTCTTCCAGAGTTGTTTTTCTATTGGGGCTAAAGATCTTGCTTGTGTTTGTTGAGAGTTCCTGATAGCCTCTAGAAACTTGTAACCACTTTTCGATGAGTAGATCCCCCTTCTTTCAAAACACCATACCATGGTATCTTCCTGCGTGAGACTGGTTCTCATAGCAGAGATTCTCTCCACGTCTCCATAGTGTATTTGGATCATAAATCAGAACAGATTATAATAAAAATGTAAACCGAAAATTTATATGGACCAAGAGACCTAATTGCCAATCTGAACCGGACGCGCGTAAATTTTACTCTGCTACACTTTTCCGTTGATTAGAACATTCCCGCCGCAAAACTAGTAATTAAAGCGCAAAACTAAGATCTCAAATTATGCAAAATATAGATGTTATAAATCCTTATCCGTTTTGCTTCGTTGCTTAGTTATGATGTTTCTGTTTTATATTTTTCTTGATATGTTTGTCACATTTGAAGTCAATGCTATAGTTACCACACACAAACCATGCATGATGCATCTCTTTGCGCATTGTTTCCATGCTTGAGCCAAAAGATCAAAACTTTCTGAACATTCTGTGCAACAACTATATAGTTGAATACTTATCTATTTGCTATAGAAAACCAAATACTCTCTCACCTGCAAAGAGATTGAAAAATATTTGTGTATGGATGGTTTATCAAATTTTTGTGTTCCTCAAATCTTCGGCAGAAGCTTTTATGTGACAATGTTCACTTGCAATCAGTGTACCAAGATTATTATACAGGGTTTGTGTATTCAAGCAACTCAGCTTGATTTTTGTCCAGTTTGAATTAATAAGGTACTCTACTAATGTTATACCATGAGTGATCTGTTTAGACAAGCCAACTCGGTGCATGTAGATCATCACAGTCACATGGAGTTGCTTCATAATGGTTTTCGTTGTTGCAGTCTGGTGTTGCTGAGGTAAATCTTTTTCGAGAGATTAAATGTCTCAGATGTTATCTACGTAGCTTCAGACAAGCTCTTAGCCATGGCCAACATCAAAGTATAGTCTCTTAGATTTATAAGTTGATATGACCTTTCACTCAGAATTATTGTTTTGGGGATCTCATTTTGGTTTCTAACTGTCTGAAACAAAAGTTTCAGGTTAGAAAACATCAACTGGAGATGAATTTTGAAGAACACTTCCTCTGACCGGGGACCTAAATGTTCCAATTCAAACCATATGGGCAAAATCTGAGAATCTTGAGACTACTGTTTTTCAGACATCTTCATTCAAAGATTAGCTGTTTCTTCTTTTATTGTTTCTGTTTGAACGTTTATAACACAACGTGAAGAACTTTGGCACAAACAGACAGAGAAGCAAAGACAAATTTACACAAAGAAAGAGACCATTTCTTAGACTCTGTAGTTTTCAGGTAGAGGCATAACACCGTCAAAGAAATCCCCAAAATAGCCAGGTGGCTCATGGACAAGTCTTGCTATGATGTCTCTGAGAGTGATGAGTCCTTCCAGGTTACCTGCATCATCCACCACATATAGTCTATGGATCTTCTCGGCGTCTAGCATCAAAATCAGTTCCTTTAGCGTATGGTTCTTAGTACAAGCAATGACACCACTCAGAATAGGTGCTGATGTATCCCCACGCTTCTCCAAATGCTCTCTAACAGCTACTAAGAAGTTCTTAGTTGTGATTGACCTAAAAGAAGATACAAGAGAAAGCATTGACCAATGAATGCTACAGGAAGATGTTTATGTTATGAAGTATCAAAAACCTGTAGTCATGGTATATCTCTGGGGCAGTTAGGAGAAAGTGAACATCTCTAAGGCTAATATTGCCTACTGGCTTCTCACTTTTTCTTTCTATAACGGGTATGCCTCCGATTCTCTTTCTCCTCATCAGCTTAAACGCCTGAAGAACTGGTTCATCCTCATAAATCTGAAAAAAGAAATGGTGTTAGAAAAAATAGGAACTCAATGGAAGCTATATGACAAAGCTTACCTTTATGATATGATCTTTTGACATAATGGGAAGACCGACTTGAGAGAGAGTTTTGAGTCCCCAATCCTCAAACCAGTGAAGCCCGGCGCATTCTGCCAGCATATGGATAACTCCTGACTGTGTGATTATGTTTTCAATCTTTGCTTCTCCTAAATCAACCACCGGAATGCTCTTCATTTTGTACTTAGAAAGAAGCAACAACATGGTTAAAAAAGAGTTCTCTTTCTGCAGAGCAAGGAAAGGTGCCCATCTGAATGTCCCAGAGATATCTCGAACCTGTCAGAGAGAATGATATTCACAGCATTTCAGGACAAAGTGTTAAACTTGTGGGTTTATTTTCCCTTTAATAAAGACAGAAGCTTCACCTTGGTGTTCTTGTATAGCTCTGAAGAAGTAAGGACCTCAAAGAAGTTTCCGGAAGTTACAGCTGAATCATCTCCCTTATCGGTGGTGAAATCATGAGAAATTCCATTTGAACCTGCAACAGCAGCAGGGCTCCTTGGAGATGTTGGGTCCAACTGTTTTTTCAAAGTAGACGAACTTACTTTAGTGTTGTTCACTCACTCACTAGGTAGTTCTAAAAGACAAGGTTGGAACAATAATGACCTGATGCAAGAGCCAGACTACAATGCCTGGAAACTCCACAATACCTATGTAGCGATCAATCCAGCTGGCATCTTCAGGAGCATCAACATCTACAACAGGAGCGCTCAAGACCTTGAGTTTCGATAGTGTCTCAACAGCTTCAGCCAAACTTGTGTCTGATCTTATCTCGATGTCTACACAGATAAAACCAACATTAACTGAATCAACTTCTGTTAAGCTGTGATAACATTCAAAGATCTTTCGAGAACATATCACAAAGAAAACAACTGCATCTGATTATCTTAAAACAGCTTCTGAATGCCACCTAAACCGGACAGACACAAGTATCTGAAGTAAACCGGAATTGATTCCAAACTCATATTTCTAAAACTTTCTAGATAAGGATATGATCACATCTCAAAGACTCCATACACAATCACCTCATGATCAAACACAATCTTGTTACCTTGTGAGTGAGAGGAGAGAGGAAAAGCAGAGACAGGGATGCTTTCGAAGCAGGCGTTGAGCTTCTCGTCAGCGCTGAGCTGAGGCTTCTGCACATCCCAGAGATCTTCCACACGCATCCCCAGCTTAGCTTCCGGGCTCGACACTTCACTTCGATGCCCTAAGCTCTCGCTCCTCACTATCTTTATCTCCGGCACACTCGCCATCTTTCCCGGTAAGCTCACAGTGAAAAAGGTGCAGACTTTATCCTCCGGTGGCTCCAAATGAAAACCAAAGATCGTCTCTTTTTATCAGTCAAAAGAGGATTGATAAGTTTCTTGGGCTTCCAACTTAAAACCAATTGGCAATAAGTGGATTGGCCCAAGTCTCTTATATATTACTTATGTCCCTTACATTCTTTCGATGTGGGATTTTTTCTCCAATACCCTCCCTCGAGATAATGGTGCGTATAACCATTAATCTCGCAGAATCCATCATACCCCTCCGAGACAATGCTTTATTTTTCTAGCAATCTCGAAGAAATTGAACCTTCTTTAGGCCATCAAGTGGGATGATCGGGCCACTTTTCGGACCGGATTAATGGGTCAGGGTATTGGGCCCGCTCTGATACCATGATAAGTTTCTTGGGCTTCCAACTTAAAACCAATTGGTGATAAGTGGAGTGGCCCAAGTCCCTTATATATTACTTATGTCCCTTACATATTTCCGATGTGGGATCTTCTCTCCAATAAGGATCGAGACATCATAGTATAGTAGTAGTAGAGATCTCGAAGCAGAGAAAGAAAGGTTCAGAAGAAAACAGTGGACCCGAATGTCTTACATATCTTTGAATACGACCCTAATGTTTTTAATTTGATCAGAACAGTCCTTGCTTTTTCAATTAGATAATAAAGCTGCCAATTTGTTTTGGAAGAACAAAGAATTTTGTTGAGTGTACAATTGTAATTTGTTTGCAAGCGTTGTGTTTGGTTAATTGTTTCGTTAGTTTCGTTAATTGTTTCGTTAATTGTTAAGATTAGACTGTAGTAGTTGTATTGTATCTTTTTTTTTTTTTTTTTTTTTTTTTTTTTTTTTTTTTTTTTTTTTTTTTTTTTTTTTTTTTTTTTTTTTTTTTTTTTTTTTGATCAAAATTGTATTGTATCCTTTAAACTCAAGATCTGAGTCGTTGAACTGAATGCTGGTGACACGTGGAAGAAGATCTGGGATTGTTTGGGTATTGGTGGTGATGGGCCTGATGGCGAAAGGGAATGATTATAATAATATGACGGACTCCGTTTGTGGAAGTCATACTTAGTAAGATTCTTCATACTTATCTCTTTCATTTTGAGTGTCCGCGCCAATTATTTTGTTTATATTTAATTGGATTATACTATTATGCCGGCCAATATAGTAAGGATAATCATCTTTCTTTTCTTTTTTTTTTTTTTTTTTTTTTTTTTTTTTTTTTTTTTTTTTTCTAATATAATCATCTTTCTTTATACTAGAATAACTACAATAACTAATAATATTTTTTTTGCCAAAAAAAAAAACTAATAATATTTTAAGAAAGCAGAGATCTATTATTAAGTGGCTAAATAATTAGCACTTCAGTCTTATTGACAGTTCTAATAATAGATTAACATGATTATTACCTTTTTAGTTTAGATATTATGTCAACCTATATAACAAGGATAACTATCTTTCTTATGGAAACTATGAGAGCTATTCTTTAAATATATATACACATATACATACATATATACATATATATACAGATGTATTATCTAAAGTGGCTAAATAATTATCTTTTGGAACTTAATAGTTAGCACTTTCAGTCTATTTTTATCTTTTACTCCTCTATTAACATGATCATATTCTTTCTTCATTCATTTGTAAATTTCGAGATGTGTAATTTGAGAAATTAAATTATGGATATTGCGATTGAAATAACTTTTTCTATTAACATTATAAATAAATGTAAAACTTAATAATTTAAAGACACAAATGAACAAGATTTTTATAGAGTATACATGAACTTTATATATTCATATAAAAGTTTCAGACCCGTATGAATGTTTCAAGAATGTTCTTAGAATTTTTACTTACATCAACAAAACTAATTTACAAGTATTCTACAAATTCAGATTAAACTCACTGATCTTTTGAAAATGAATCAATAATCCTTGGTTAATGTTTTGAGTTAAATTTTATGTTCAAATTGTATTGCTTAGAAATGGTGTACATGAATTAATTTAGATTTTATTACTTTACCATAGATTAGCATTTAAAGGTTTGGGTTTAGAGTTTATAATTATGACATATTAATATTGTTAGTATGCAAAAAGAAGAGAGACTTTTCTGTTTTCTTCAACAGTTTCAAGATGCCATAGACATCAATGATCTGAGCCCACACAGTTCTAGCAAGTTCTAAAAAGAGGAAAAGTTGAACTAAGAAGTTAGTAAAAGTTCTTGAGAACATGGAATAGCATGACATATGCATGCTCAATGCCATGTTTAAGAATGCAACTGGAAAATTACAGTATCAGCTAGAAACATCCAACTATGACAGGCTTGATCAACTAGGATTGGGTATTTTATCCTTTAAATTTGATTCGATTCGTTATTTATTTTCATTCGATCTAAAAAATCTGGATATCATTAAGTCTTCGAAGCAAAGCAAATATTAATATCAATATCTGTTAAAAATGAAGTAAATTATAAATACAAAAAAATATAGACGGATATATGCTTTGCTCTGACTTTTATACAAATAGATGTATATCTATAATAACTAAATATAAACTTTTAAATGTATAATCTTATATAATTATTATTTGAACATAATAATTTATTAATTTTATTTATAAAATTACTTAAAATATTAAATTAAGAAAAATTTGTAAAATATTTATAGAAAACTAGAATGTTTCTATAACATTTTTTATAAGAAAAAATTATTAATTTTAAAATTTATAAAATATATATAGTTTCATTATTTTTAATTTATCTTTTATATTATGTAAAATATATTAAAAATAAGTTGTACAATATTTTCTAGATTTACTTGTATTGAACAAAGTTATAAGATATCCGTAAAAATCCGTGAATTTTCGTAAATATCAATAAATTTTACGGATATCTAAAAACTAAATTTTTCGTATTTTTCAGAAGCAAAAAAATTGGAAAATCAAATATTCGTGAAGTATAAAGAATCACAAATACAAAAAAGTATGGTATTATTCAATATGTGGCCACCCTATGATCAGCCAAGTAAACTGATTCTCATATATCTCTGGAACTGTCCACCCTTCAAGCAATCTTGTAAAAACTTTGGACATGATATGGCTTAGTTAAGCAACGCATTATGGGAATCACCTTCTTGACTTTTAAACTTTATCATATCCAATCCATTTCATAAATCCTATAATTCAATCCATGGACGGTTCAATCTTGATTGAGGGATGGTTCAAATTTATTTGGTTATGGCAAAACCACGGTCTTTAACGTAACCTTAAATATGAACCATATGTGATCTTAGCTCAACAGTTTTACATCCCAAGCAAAACCATATGTGAACCGTATGTACACAATGACATGACGAACGAGTCAAACGCTTTTATGGGCATCTCATTTGTGTAGGTTGATATTTGAATAGCTTAATGAAAATCTACTTGGACGATTTACCAGTATGAGATATCATACAATGAATGCATGGTGGAAGAAAAGATTTAAAGATATGTCTCAGTTTTGTTTTGTGGACGGTGAACTTGAACAAAGTTATTGAAACTAATAAAAACGGCTAAAACATGATTAACCCTAGAACCCCATTTGATTTTTTTTTTTTTTAGTTTGATTTTTTTTTTTAAATAAAAATTAAAAATAAACCAATCGCGGGTCGCCACGTGTTAGTGAGACCCGCCAACAGTGCAAGAAACTCTTAAGAACAATTCTTATTTAAGAGTTTTAAGAACCGATTCTTACACTATTTATTTATGGGACCCATCCCCCTAAGAATCCCTCTAAAAACCCCTTTAATATGCTCTAATACTTCTTTTCTAATGCCTCTTTTTTTTTGGTTCGCTATCAGATCAACTTATCGTGGTACCACCTAATTCATAGAACGGCGCGGTTAATTTTTGGTCGCTCATCATTTTCTGCACGAGTGTTTTTTGGCCGTTTATCATATTGTGCACGAGAAGATATCCTAATTAATATGATTTTTTTTTTTGTAAACTAATTAATGTGAATTGCTGGGATCCATTTCATTGAGATACTTTCATTCTCAAGATCCTATATCAGAGAAATACAAAAATATCGATAGAATTTTGTATATATATTTTTTAATATATACGACAATGTTATTTTACGTACATACACATAATTTGAGTGTGGTTGGTTAAAAAGGGGAGTAAAAAGGTGAAAAAATAAAGTGGAAATGAAAGAAATGAAAAATGATAAAGTTGGAGTAAACTTTTTCATCTTATAAAAGTTGAGGGAATATTTATTCTATTTTTCTCACCTTTTAGAGTAAATGAACTGAAATCATTTCCAGTTGATTAGATAAATTTAGAGGAAAAGTGCTGAAATAAATTTTTACTAACTTTATTTTACTCTAGTTATACCATACAATCACACCCTTATTATAGGACGTCTACTTTAATATTTTCTTCAAAATTCGACTTTAGTTTTCAACCTTTTTGATAAATAACAAAAAGGAAATAAGGAACCCGAATCATGCCTTTAACTATTGATACTGGTAATTTGTAATATTTGTATATATTTTGAGAAAAAGTAATATTGTATATCAAATCAAGGTAATTCCCTAAACATTATTTGTGATGTGATTTAGATATATGTCATTATAGCATTTAGTTTTAATAAAAAATTAATGATATGGTTTTTGAAAATGATAACACAACATTAACTTAATATCATGACATGTACAATTTTTTTATAAGAAATATATTTTTGATAAATTTTAATATAATAATAACTATTAACTCATATATCATAATTAATTAAAAATATAAATATTTATTTTGGAAAATTATTTTAATATATTAATAATTAATAGCTCGTATATCACCACTATATATACCTCATTAATAAAACTAAAATAAATATAATTACAAAAATAGTTATAAGAGGTAAATAGTAGTTTTATCACTCTTTTAGATTAGTTTTACATTTGATTAAATATAAAATCTATTTTTATATGACAAAAAAATTAGGTTATATTTTAAAAATCTCCCTATAAACTATTTATAAGAGTTATAAAACAATGTAAATAAGTAATTTATACAATAAATTATAAAATATTATAATCATTTATAAAAGTTCATTAATTATTATAAAACCATTGATAAATCCTTATTAATTATTTATAAAAGTCTACTAAAATATTTATAAACTCTTATAAATTGGTTTTAGAACTAATAAATAATGTAGAAAGATTTGTAAATTAATTTAAAAACTTATAAATTGGTTAAATAAGCATAAAATATTATATAAGTGATTATACGTTATTTACAGACTTTTATTCTCTAAGTGATTTTATAGATATTTATCTAATTTTATAAGTGTTTATAAAAAATTTACAAGTTTTTAGTGCTAAAACCCTTTAACTATAATGTTTTAGCTGTTTTCATCCTAAATCTACAAAATTATTGAAAGAAGATAACATATATTAATAATTTTTAAGTTGAAAATTTAAAATGTTAAAATTTTAATTGAAGAATTTTCTTTTGATTTAAATAGTAGTTGGAGGATTTTATTACTAAAAATACTTGACACTGTTATAAAGTTTTGCTGTCCATATTTGGTTGCATATCCTTTTTAAAAGTATGCATATTTATATTGTTGTAGTAACGTACAGAACAGTAACGTAAAGAATAATAGAGTTACGTTACAAAGTTAATTGTTTAACAGTAACGTAAAGAATGATAAGAGTTACGTTACAAAGTTAATTGTTTTTAGCGTTACAGTTTCTTTCTATAATAGTGGTTTTGTGATGGTTGTCGGCGAAGATGACACGTGATGAGCTTTTGACTTACACCTCTCCAAAAGTCTAAAGCGTTTACAACACGTCAAATTTTAGAATACACAAGTGTGCCTCGGATGGACTCTACTGAGTAAAAAAATAAATCTTATTTTTGTAGAAAATAGTGTAACTGCCTTAATTTATTTTATATTACCGAGAAGGTTTTTATAGAAAAAGAGTGTATAGTGTATTTTAAAATCCACCTGCTATAAATTGGTATATAAAATATTAAAATTACACTACAACAGTTCAGTTTAAATCAATCAAAAGTCAATACTAGCTATCATTATTAGGAACTCGATGCAATTTTATTCGTAATAGTAGCCGGATTAATTATTCTTATCTTTTCGTTAAAAACATTCCTAAAGAAAATAAAGGACAGAGAACTACCATACACCTATATTAACGACAAAATAAATTAATTAAAAAATAACATCCACCTCCATCCACATACAATTGTGTCACGTGGATAAAAAAAACTTATTTAAAACGATGCATGCATGCCCTTTTGCATGACGGACCCGCCACCACCTTTTCTATCCTATAAGATACACGCATTACCCACGAATAAGTAATAACCTGTAGACATACAAATTGAGAGATCACATTCACTTTTCTCAAGACTCACACTAAATCAAAAATCAAGAAAGAGAAAAAAATGGAATTTCTTCTAAATTTTCTTCTTCTAGCGTTTCTTGTAATCATCATCATCTTAATTTTCTATTCATATTCAACTAAAAAGATCCAAGAAACCACAGCATGTGGACCAAGATCGTATCCACTCATTGGCTCCACACTCTCTTTCAACAAAAACCGTCACCGTCTTCTCCAATGGTACACTGAACTCCTCCGTCTCTCTCCGTCGCAGACCATCTCAATGCCTCTCCTTGGAAACCGTCGCACCATCGTCACAGCAAA
This sequence comes from Sinapis alba, assembly GCA_012274485.2. NCBI lineage: Eukaryota > Viridiplantae > Streptophyta > Magnoliopsida > Brassicales > Brassicaceae > Sinapis > Sinapis alba. The sequence goes on along the minus strand of MU105781.1, from coordinate 205,972 downwards.
CCCGGAAAACGTAGAATACATTCTCAAGACAAACTTCTTCAACTTCCCTAAAGGCAAACCTTTCACCGATCTTCTCGGTGATCTCCTCGGAGAAGGCATTTTCAACGTCGACGGTCATGCATGGAGCTCGCAACGTAAACTCGCTAGCCACGAGTTTTCTGCTCGTTCCCTCAGGAGTTTCTCCTTCGAGGTTCTTAAAGAAGAAGTCGAGAACCGTCTCGTACCGGTTCTGTCGGCAGCGGCTGATGCTGGTACGACGGTGGACTTGCAAGATGTTTTGAAACGTTTTGCTTTCGATGTTGTTTGTAAAGTCTCTTTGGGTTGGGATCCGGATTGTTTGGACTTGACCCGACCCGTTAACCCACTTGCCGAGGCGTTTGATACCGCTGCTGAGATTAGTGCTCGCCGTGCAACGGAACCGGTTTACGCTGTTTGGAAAGTGAAGAGAGCGCTGAACGTGGGAAGCGAGAGGAGGTTGAGAGAAGCGATTAGGACCGTACACGTGTTGGTTTCCGAGATTGTCAGAGCTAAGAAGAAGAGTCTCGTGATCGGGACAGGAGAAGAAGCCAAACAAGATCTTCTATGTAGGTTTCTAGCCGCCGGGCATGACGGGGACGCGGTGAGAGACATGGTTATTAGTTTCATCATAGCGGGAAGGGATACGACTTCAGCGGCGATGACGTGGCTGTTTTGGTTGTTGTCTGAAAACGGTGACGTGGAGGGAAAGCTTTTAGAGGAAGTGGATCCGTTGATAAGTTTAGGGCTAGGGTTTGAAGAACTGAAAGAGATGAGTTACACGAAGGCTTGCATATGTGAAGCCATGAGGCTTTACCCACCTGTGTCGTGGGACTCTAAGCATGCTGCAAACGACGACGTTTTACCTGACGGTACACGTGTCAAGAAAGGAGATAAGGTGACTTATTTCCCGTACGGTATGGGGAGGATGGAGAAGCTGTGGGGGAAGGATTGGGATGAGTTTAAACCGAGCCGGTGGTTTGATTCTAGACCGGGGAGCACACTGCCGGTTTTGAAACGGGTTAGTCCTTTCAAGTTTCCGGTTTTCCAGGCTGGACCGAGAGTTTGTCTAGGGAAGGAGATGGCGTTCATGCAGATGAAGTACGTGGTTGGTTATGTTTTGAGTCAGTTTGAGATTGTAACGGTTAATAATAAGGACAAGCCGGCTTTTGTTCCTCTTCTGACAGCTCATATGGCTGGTGGACTCAAGGTGAAGATCAAGAGGAGGAAAGTCATGTCATGTCATGACAAGTGAATTTATATACTAGTACAAGTGTACGTACAACAATACTCCTCCATGCATGAAAACAACCGGTATTTGTTTGCACCAACCTACTTTTGTTCAAAGAAACAAGTCAAAAATAGAAATTAATAGGAGCAATTGAGTCAGAGAACCAAATCAAATTGGAATGAGTAAACCGACCACAACCAATACTAAACCAGCAATCGACTTTTAGTTCGGCCAGGACACTCCAAGAAATTAGCGATATTGCAACACAAATTTTGCAAAGTCTATTTATGCTAGTGAATTGCTACGATTATTGTGATATATTTGCAATAATGAGTAGTCCTTCCAATTTCATTACAAATGTATTGCAAAACCACAACAATAATATAGGTTACTTATTACATTTTTTGCAAAATATATTTAACTATTTTAAACCGCTGCTAACTTATAAAAGAAATACTAAAAACAAGATGATGGCTCACTCATTGTGCGAACTAATATATACATCAAAACAATTTTAGTTTTAATACAAATTTTTATTTCAAATTAAATAATTAAATTAATTTCAAATATTAAATTAATCAATTTTTTTTTTATTACAACGAAATTTAGATAGTGACTTATTACTTGCAAAATCTTTTATTTCTTATGTCGCCAAAGTCCACATGTAAAAGATCATCATGATAATAACCTAAAAGTTCTATTAATATTTTAAAAGCACATAAAATATAAATCTACAAAATAAAATTATAATTAAAATTACCAGTAAAGTCTATGAAAGCAAACTTCTCTTCATCAAATAATAATATAGATGATTGAACATTTTTTTTTTCTGAATATTTTATATAAATTTCCTATTCTTTAGTTAAACAATTTATTAACTAAAATAATAAATTATATATATCTAGTAAAAGCTAGATTTTTGAATTATAACGGTAAGAAATCGTATTCTTTGGACTCACAGCTTTTAATTGGTAAGTTGATGTTAATGAAACCATAAAACTATATAACTCTTATTTGATATAAAAGAGAATAAATCTTGTTTTCAAAATAATAAATAAAATATTATTATACGATTTAGTACTACTAAAGTAAACATAAGATGAACATATATAAAATTGTTGCTAAAATTTGATAATAATTATCATGAATATAATGAAATACATTTGTTAAATAAATACTAAAATTATTTAAAAACTAACAATTCAAAATTTCATTAATTAAAAATAATGACAAAACTTAAAATTACAGAAAATATGACACAGAAACTTCTAAAAACTAATAAAAATATGACAAATAAGTAAAAAAGTATTACACAATTTAATATTACTAAAGTAAACATAATAATCATCATGAATATAATAAAAACATTTTTTTAAATAATCACTAAAATGATTTTAAAACTAACAATTTAAAACTTATTAATTAAAATTAATGACTAAACTCAGAATCATGAAAAACATGTTACAAAAGCTTCTAAAAATTAATAAAAACATGACAAATAAGCAAAATAATATTATATAATTTAATATTAATAAAGTAAACATAAGATGAACAAATCTATAAAATATTGTTAAAATTTGTTAATACTCGTTCATAATTATCCTGAATATAATAAAAATATTTATTAAATAATCACTAAAATAATTTAAAAACTGATAATTCAAAAATTATTAATTAAAAATAATGAATAAACTTAAAATCATAGAAAATATGATACATAAGCTTCTAAAAACTAATAAAAATATGGAAATAAGAAAAATAACGTAAAACTATAGAGAACATGACAAATAAGTCAAATAACTTCTTACAAAAATATTAATTAAAACTAATGAATAATTAAATCTATATTTTCTTCTTCTTTTTTTGGTCGAAATTAATCTATATTTTCTATGATTTTAAATTCAGACACAAACGATAATTACTGCGCCTCCCGATAATACTATGAGTATTGTCAAAACCGAGTTTACTAGGTTTGCTAATTGCTTGATAAAGATCACTGGATTCACTGCACACTGACTGCAGCAACAACATCACTATCCATTCAAATATATGATCTCTAGACTCTAACTTGAATCATAGAAAAATCTTCTTGCTTATAAATGCTGTCTCTTCGAAGTCTCAATCAATTACAATACATTATCACTTTCACTTAAATATACATGTTTCCGAATTCTTCTAAACTTGTGCTATCTAACGCCATAGATGCAGAGGTGCATAAATTTGAGAAAACATTTTAGTCGGTCGAATGCCAATGGTCTTCAATTCCAAACATCATTCAGATTCAGGAGAATAAGTTTTTATCACTGTTTCAGTCCGTTGTAGCTTGATTTGTCTTGGAGCTAAGCTTTCTGATGAGGTTCTTGGTCAGTAGATTAGCTTTGGGCTTGAGTAACAATACTAACTTGTGAAACTAATGTAAGCTAACTAGACAATGCATTTGAGTAAGAGTATTAAAATTGATAAAAAAGTAAGTGAATTTCAAAAACCGACCTTAGCTCAGTTGGTAGAGCGGAAGACTGTAGTCTGTGACAGCAAATCTTTAGGTCGCTGGTTCGATTCCGGCAGGTCGGATTGTTTTTTTTTTTACGTTTCCACTCGATTATTTTGTATGATGATGATTAGTTCATGCCAACGTTTCCTCCAAATCGTAACTGAGAGATGTAAGCATTTGTATCCTTGTGTTGTAATTCTTGACATTGACTTCAAACCAAGAGGAGATTGAGAGCTTGCTGATCTGAGTGGTCCAAGAAAAGGTGTCATGTGTCTTTTTCTCTCAGTGTCTCTCCCTCTTTGCCTTGTATTAATAACAGTACGAAATTTAATCGAGAAAGATCTGTTGGTTTTTGAGTTTATTTCTTATACTAAAAGTATTTTTCTTTGTCCTCATTTTGATTTTGTGTTATCTTCTTATTCACGAGGCAAATAGTAACTAAAGAGTTTACCTAAAAGTTGGAAGGGGACTTGCAATACTACTTGAATAACTTGAATCTCTCTGTGAATAAAAAAGTATAATCATACTACTATGCAAAGAGGGCGATGTTTATAGATGCTGAGAAACCTTGCCAAGAAGTTGCATCAGAGGTTCAAATGCGTTGTTACCTGCTAGCCTCCAGAATCTGGATAAGAGGGGGCACAAACTGTTTAAAGAAAGTCTGCTTCAAAGATTAAAACCAGCAAAAAATTAGCAATCAAGCCTGTCTGGATGGACCACAGATCTCTCAAGCTGCTGCTGACGCCTTTGTGAGGTACACGATCAGCGTCGAGCTTGTGCGTTGATGCTTCTTTGCTTTTGATAATATCATTCTCTACAGTCTAATGCCTATAGGCTATAACTATACAACCTAGTACCTACCATAAGACGTTTGTGCTTTGAGTATAACTAGAAAACTGCTTTGTGTGTTGCCTTTGAATATGCCTAATATTTTTAGGAAACTGCTTTGCTTTGTGTGTTCCTGCTGAATGTGTGTGTTTATAGCTATTGAATCTTGTTGCCGTATTATACAAGCAGCAAGTAGGGGAGGTATATAATGGCTCTATGTAGTGTATGAAGAGCCACCAGTGGTGATCGATTAGCTACAATAAACAGAGAGGAGTCTAAAACAGAGAATGATACACTCTCTTTTTTTTTTCTCATTCCATGGCTATATATTGACTGATCAAAGCTATATAACACAAACAGGTAAATCAATCAAACGTTCACTCACACTAGAAACCCGTCTTCACTTTCTCTCCCCTTCTCCTACCACTCGAAGAAGGCTAAGAAAATTGAACTTGCGTGCTAATATATATACTATCCAGCTGCAAATGAAAGAGTTGCACCATTCCTGTAGCTAGACTCGGAGGTTATCAGTCTTATATCTCCTTTGTTCCAGGCGTGGAGTACTGTAGATATTTGCTGAAACGATTGAGGATCAGTAGTTAGCATCTTTGGACCTAGAGATGGATACTCAAGCAGCTGTAACGATATGAGATTCAAGTGCATGCGGTGAAGTAAGAGTACTGGATCTTGTTTCAGGTAACGTACCGGTAAACCTGTCCATGGAAAAACTGCCCCTTGTAGCGAAATGATTTTTCTAAATGTAGGAATATGGGAATATAGAATATTTCCTTATTCTATATAATGCAAATGTAGAATATAATTACAGTATAACTCTAAAAATTAATAATGTTAGTATTTTAAAATTTTATTAATTTATAGAGATATTAATTTATAAAAGTTTATTTATTTAGATTTCTTATTTTAAAATATATTTATTCTAAAATAAAAAAAAAATGATTTTAGTGTATAGATATTAATTATTGTTTTTTAAAATTTGACATTTATATTAATTTTTATTATATTATTTAGTATATATAATATACATATTGCATATAACTTAAATGTGATTTTAGATATAATATTACTAAATTTCATAAAAAATATATTAAATGTTAAGAAAATATAAAGATAATTCTATTATGAATATAAAACAAACAATATAATAAGAGAAATTCCCTTAGATAGCCTCTTTTAGTTTGTTCTTCACAAAAATAGTTTTTAAAGAAGAAAATAACAAAAATAGTTTTTTTTAGAAGCTAATTTTTTTATTTATATGCATTTATACACCTAGGGTTAACTAATTTAGACTTTAGGGTTTAGAGTTAAGGGGTGGTTTTGGGGATAAGGTTTCAAATTTCAAAAAAAAAAAAATTGAAAAATTTCAAAAAAAAAATGCTATTTTGGTCATTTTATTTTTCTAGGATTATTTTTGTGACAAAAACTTAAAAATAGCTATTTAAGAGAATTGCCCATATATTAATAGATTTTTACTTATATAAAACATGTATACACATAAATTATTAATTTATAATTTTAATAGGACTATATATTTACATAGTTTTTTCTAAAACATATTAATTTATAAAAATTATCAATTATCAAATATTAATTTATAGTGTTCTACTAGTTGTAGTTGTAGAACCTAATTATTGCTGTTAGAGATTATTATCTTATTGTTTTAAAAAAAGGAAATATTCATCATCACAAAAGAAAAAGGAAAAGAGGAGAAGTTAAAAACATGGACTAGGGTTTATCAAGCTTGTAAATATATACCAAAGGAAACTAAAGTAAGAGGGAGAGACCATAGATAGATGGCATCGCTGAGAAAAAGAAAGAGATCAAAGAGAGCTTTGTACTGGATTGAAAGAAGACGAAGAAAACGCCAAGTTGAAAAACCAAATATCATCGATGACCTACCTGAGAGCTTGCTGTTGCACGAGATTTTTTCAAAGCTACGTAACCCTAGAGATCTCGTGTCTTGCAAAAACGTGAGCAAACGATGGAACTCTCTCATATCTTCTTCTTCTTCTCATAACAACCCAAGCTTGGCTTTGATACTCAACACCCAACCTCATCAATATGCTACAAACGACATATGCTTGGAGGTCTGGAAAGGGTTCGACCTAAGCAACTACGTTGATCCCGAGTTTGATCCTCCTATTTGTGTTCTAGCCTCTTGCAAAGATGTATTGTTGTGCTTGAAATCTGAAGAACTGTATATTGTGAATCCCGTGACTATGCAGTGGACTGTTCTTCCAGATCCCTGTCAAATTTGGGGGTTGCCCATTGGGTTAATAGGCAATGGGACAAAAGGGCTTTACCATGTTGTCAATTTGATGATGTCTACACATTCTTGCTTTAGATTATTCTTGTTTGACTCTATGCTCGGTACATGGAGGTACGTTGGGGTTCAGCACCCGCCTTGGTCACAATCCGGATGGTGTCCAACTCAATACCAAGCCTTGGCCTTTAAAGGAGCTTTACATTGGTTAGCAGAGGATGGGCCTGTCGTGGCTTACAACCCTAATGATCAAAACACATGCCTACTCATCCATCGTTCCCACGACATGTCTCATGCTTCTTATGGTCCCCATGCAATTGTCTCAGAGACCTTAACTGTCTCCATAGGCCATCTACGCATTCTTCAGCTCGTTGCATCTGGTGAGCATCAACACCTCTCGATTTGGACACTCGCGGACTACAAACAATTCATATGGAGACGAGAGCATGAGGCTATCTCTTTCACTGATCTCCCTTGGCTGCAAGAGTGGACATTCTCTGACCAAAACTATATGCATATGTCACGTTTCGTGACTCAACCAGAAACCAGAAAGCGGATTGTATATCCAAAACCTTTGTGTTGTCATCCACACAACCCTCTCCTCGTCTACTTTTGTTTGCCTGAAAGCATTGTCTGTCTTGACGTCGCAACTAGGCAAATGAAGTTAATTACAAGGCTCAGCAAAAGTAGCACACAAGGAGTTCACTGGAATGAATATGATAAGGTGATACCAATGACAATGCACTTAGACCCTTCTCTAATCCCGGATCATGGCCAAGTTCTGCAGAGACGTCGTAAACACAGATTCTTCAGAGTTTAGAATGGAATGTTTCGCTTTGACTACTTGTTTTCAGATAGAAAAGTAGGCACTTACAAGGCCGCATTATCGAAAACCTACTTTATTCAAATGAATATGTTTTGGTTTGATTGCACACAAACAAAAAAAAAGGGTTTCTCTAGTTACATTTTAGAATTATACATCAATAAAACTCAAGCTTACCCCACGCATGAAAATCAGATTTGGTCGCATTAACTTGAGTCTACCTACAAAGCACTCTGAGAGCATCATTAGTGGTCAATTTCTCAACACTAAGTCTCTCATGTTATTATATTAATAATTTGATTGAATAAATTAAATTTAGAGTGTAAAATAAAAGCATGTGAATTAGAAGAAGACATGTGGCTTCATAATTTCTTTAGATCATTGGAGAGTACCTTTATTAAGAGACGATTTTTCCTTTCTGATGTCCCTCTCTCCTACTGTTTAATTGTTTAATACTTTTTCTAGCTAGAGACTCTTCTACAAAAGCACCAATGCGGGTGCTCTGAGTCTCTTTCGTTGTGGTATCCACGGGGAGAGACAAGTGTCGTGACTGAGCTTGAATCTTGTACCTGCAAAACATAGATAGCACAGACGGATTCTTCTTCTTAGACACTGTGGCTCACAAAACCTGAAAATAAAATGACATTAATCAACATTATTAAAAAAATATATATATAATCACAAATTAAGTTTAGTGGTTATTGACGAGGATACTCTGCATTTTCAGCGGTGCACATAGACGAAAGAGCAGATTTTTGCGTATACTAATGGATACATCTCTCCTTTCATATCAAAAGCATTCACTGCTTTCCCCTGTTATGATCGTCAATGATCATCAAAAGAGACAACAAAGATACTATACGATGATATAGAACTGAGAGTGTTACGTGGTACTCACGTTAAGTGTCTTGCCGTTTCCTAGAACAACTTGGGTGACAAACCCACGGTTCGTGGTACTAGCTGCAACGGTTAACATCCACGGCGCTATAGCCAATTGCGTCATCAGAGCCATTGCACAGAGTCACATCATCTGAAGATGAAGATGGATTCTCAATCTCTGATTCTGAAGAAGGACCAACAGTGTCCAGTCTTGAGCCTTGTTTAAGCTTAAGCAGTGTTGACTCTGCAATGACGACAAAAGGTTCTTTTGCTGGTCAATTAAAGAACAAGTGGTCGGAATCTGAAACTGGGAAAAGAGAAAGTACCGTAGACTGAGAGACGATCGTCTTTGATGATCTTCGCCGGGTATCTCTCTAGACTGTCCGGCGACGATGGCGGCGGTCTCAGCCTCCCGAACATTCGCTCTCTCTTTCTCAATTCGATTTGCTGCCTCAGATGAAATTGGAATCTCGTCCCCTTCGAACTGGAATCTAAAAAGACGATCGATTTTGGCGCCTCGATCGACAAGAATCTTCCAGTGGAATCCTCTCGGCGGAGATTATTTCCAGATCAAGTCGGGTGAATATATGGGCCTAAACATCAGGCCCAAATCATACTCATGGGCCCATTAGCTTACATTGTAGTATAGTTTAAATGATTTAACCCGATTATTTTGTTTTCATCAATAATCCTCTTCCAAGTTTTCATCAATAATCCTCTACCTTGGAAGAAAATATGTTGTTGTTCTCTATCCCAAATAAGATTAAACTAAGATTCTTTTTTTTTATAAAAAAAATGATCAAAACATCTAAAAATATAGGGGAAATTTTAATTATACCACAAGCTTGATACCACTTTTCAAATTTACCATTAATGAATGACTATTTTCATAAACCCCCTAATTTTTTGATGAAAAAACACTAAACTAATTTTTTAAAAAATATTTATAAAAAATTATAAACTCAACCCACCCTTTAATAGTAAACCCTAAACAATAATCACTAAAATCTAAACTCAAATATTAATATACTTTTGATTGAGTGTATTTTTAAAAATGATACATGACTTGTGGTATTTTTAGCAATTTCTTAAAAATATATTAAAATACTTTTTTAAAAGTTTTGGATAGTTTTCAATTCAGTCATGAATTATTTGTGATCTTATACGAAATAAAAAACAAGGACACTCTACTAATTATTGTGACGGTTTATTTATGTAAAATAGTAAATTTGATATTATAAGTTAATTATTTTAATTAACCATTCTTAAATTTTCTTATCTATACTATTATTTAAAAATTAATTTATATTATTTTTCAGCTTCTCCATGATTTTAGATAATTTTGCATAATTTTATATAATTTTCTTATTTATCAATTTTCAATAATTTTAATTAGTAGTCTTACTTATTTTTCATTTTCAATAATTTTAATTAGTAGTTTTACTTATTTTTTATATTTTTAAACTAATATATTATATTTTAAAATATTTTAGTTGATTATTATAAATTATTAATTAATATAAACATGTGATAATCAAAAACATAGATTCATTAAATAATGTTCTAGATAGTACCGACAATAAAAACCATATACGTTACATTAAGGAAAATATTAATTATACTGACTCTATTATTATACCGACTCAATATCTATATATATCATTCAACTTTATTTCTTTAACATTACCTCAAATTAAAAGCGACACACAAATCTTATAACTTCTCAGCAAAATAATAACTCGTAACAATATCTTTTTTAACAAGATAATCAGCTTCTCTTGTTTCTAATGGAGATATTGATTCAGTTAAATTTTTTTACAAGAATTAAGTTAAAGTGTTGAAACTTTTGAATACATGAAAAAATTCAAAAACTGTTTCGGTTGAATTGTTGTTGGTTGATACTGTTGTAAGTATTTTAATTTTCTTCATTAATGATTATCATTAATTATACGTTTTAGTGTTAATGATTTATTTTTGTAATTTTTCTAAGGGGATAAAGATTCATGCTTCTATTGATGATTGTTCTCTTGGTAACTTTCGATTTAAGTTATCTCAAGGGGATTTTTTTATTTTGAGTAATTTCACCATTAGTGATTATACCACAGAATATATAATGAATCCTCTACCTTTTAAGATTAATTTTATAGAATAACCAAAATTATTTCTTGTGGTGATTTTCCAAAAGAGTTGCCAAATAATTATTTCAAAAAATTTAAAGAAATATTGAGACAACAATATGAAAAAGTCTTAACCGGTTAGTTTTCTATATCATATAGTATTTTTTATTGATGTGTCCTTATTTATGTTCTCTTTTTCACCAGTTCCTTATTTTAATGTTTTGTGTTTTAGATGTTATTGATGAAGTTGTGAATGTTCGACCTTTAGAAGATCTCATGGCAAAAGGAAAATCATCAACTAAAAATATAATATGATATAGTGTCAATAAATTTATTACTCTCAAGCAAAAGAGAGAAACCAACGAACATAACACCAAAGCTCGATACGTTTGCATACGGGACTATAATGATTTCTCTGCATAGGAACAAACAAAAATACACACAAAAAAAGAATATGATCTTTAGTTACACCAGTAAGCTCATAAATTTATTGTCTCATTTTGAATCAAAATATGATTCAATCAGAAGAAAACACATCAAAGAACATAATCCGACTCAAACAATCACACCAAAATCGATCGAAATTAACAAAAACAAAAGAGAATCTATCATCTCTCTGAAAAATTAAGATTTGTTAAGAGAGGGATAAATAGAATATTCTCTCTAATAGAAAAAGAGAGAACCTTTTTAATTTAAGAATAATATAATAAACAATACTTTACATTAATTATCACATGACAAAAAATTTAAATACGAAAACATATGTTAGATTTAATATTGTTGGATATATATTAATCGCACAAGGTGAAGTCACCTAATTTTTATATTAGAATAAAGCAAACAAAATATTTAAAATTTCTATTTTATTACGTGTTTTATAACAAGTATCGCTCAGCTTCCGCTTGTCTCCAATTTATTTGTATGATTGGATGTTGTAATTAAGATTCGATTGTTCGTAGTATTATTACTAATTCCTTGTTTTTTTAGGTCCGAGAAGGGGAAAACTGAGTGGAGCTTTTGATTTTTGTTTGTTGTATGATCCATGGGTACTTCTTTTCTGATTTTGCCCAAAAAAAAAAATCATCCGTAATGACTTTTTGCTTAAATTTTTGTATTTGTATCTTTGTCTGAGCGTTTAACACAACAAATAAGGTTCTACAATTGTAGAAAACCGACATGTGACTATTATGTCTATGCACTCTTTAACAATCAATCTTTATTTGTTAGAAAAGATAAGGAATGTTCTTGGTTAAGATTGATCTATTTGGAAAGTACCTAAACCATTAACATTGTGATCTGCCTCCTTTATGTGTGTTTGGGATCATAGTATACATTTGCTTCTTCTGGATTCGGTTGTTTCTTGTGGTTTGTGTAGTTGTCTCTTGAATTTGGAGTCCTTTCCCTGAAATTTGTTCAATGTTTCTTGTGATTACACTTTAAAAGTTTATTAGGCATATTTGTAGTAGCAATGTCTCTCTTTTCTAGATGATCCTTTTCTGTATAATGATCTTTCAAAACGCTATGCGTATGATCTCTTTACTTGTACATATATATATATTAGAAAAGGGGAGGAATGATTGGATTTATTTAGGAGATTAACTTCATATGCCCTCATGGCAAAAAAATCATTCTATTTATCCCTTCTCTATTCTCACTACCCTTTTATGATTGTGCTTCCATATATAACTAACTTTTATTATTTTATTATATCTCATTTCACCTCATAAATACATTAATTTCTCCAATTAAATTAATCAACTATAATTCATCTATTATTATGGCCCACATATTAATCATAACCAATCAAATTCAAGCTGGCATACATCTCTCTCTTCCTCTTTCCTCTCCCCACGTAGAGTTCTTCTTCTTCATCCTCCATTGACGACTTTGAAGCTTTAAATATAGGTAAATCTTATCCGTTTTTGATGATTTTTTTTGGAAAATCATTTAAATGTTGTGTATATTATAGGTAATGTTAAAAAGTACGAATTGATGAAAGTTTTGAGAGATAAAAAAACAATTTTGAAAATTGTATATATTAAATTCGGGTATATTTTATATCCGTTTTTATGAATTTTTTGCTTCAAAATCATTTAAATGTTGTGTATATTATAGGTAATGTTAAAAAGTAAGAATTGATGAAAGTTTTGAGATATTAAAAATAATTTTGAAACTGTGTATATTAAATCCATGTATATTATATTATTTTTGATGAAATTTTTGTTGGATTACTATTAAAAAGAAGTTCATATTTCGGCTAGTGTAAAAAAAGATTATTCAATGCAAATTTGAAAAGATTAAAACAGATTTTGAAAATTGTGTCCATTGGTTTATAGTATATTCGTTTTTGATGATTTTTGTGTGTAATTTCATTAAGATAAATTATATATCATGGGTAATGTGAAATTCAAACAAAATCGTCCTAAAAAGTTGATTAGTTAGTACAAAGATAATATATGGGTATTACTAAAAGAACTAGTTTACTAAGGTAAAATAATTTTACTAGTATTATTGATATTACTATGTTTACAAGTTTAATTAGTATTACTATGTATAGTAATAATATGGATTAGTATTAATAAGAGAGGACAGTACGTTGTGAGAATTAATTTTAAGAATTTAGAACTAAACAGACAGCAAAAATTCATATTCAGTAGTTGATGCCATATTTATGACTAATAAAGCGGGAAGAGAACTTTATCTATTTGAGTATTGTTCTAAGTACTATTTAGTGGAGCAATGGACTTTGGCTTATCACAAGACGATACATCATGTTTCTCATATGTCTGATGGGTTATACCATAAAAGTTAGAGCAATGAAAGTACTTCTTCCAGATTTTGACGTCAAGAAAAGAAAACCGCAACAAACAAGATTTCCATCAGCAAGAGAATCTCGTGAAAGAGAAAAAAGAGGCAGATGGAGTAGCAGAGGGAGAGCCAAAGGCACATGCAGAGCTAGAGGAGGAAGTATGACATCGATTTTGAATGTAGAAGTAGATCGGGATCAAGTGTTTGAATGTGTTTTTATTATATGGTTTGGACTACTAGGATTACTGGTTTTATTATGTGTGGTTTAGACTACTAGGATTACTGGTTTTATTATATGTTATTTGAATTACTAGGATTAATGGTTTTATTATGTGTAATTTGAGTTTATTTCTTAGATTAATATTCCCTCCGTTTCATATTAGTTGTCGTTCTAGGTTTATGTACATATATTAAGAAAACATATGATTTTGTATATTTCCAAAATAAAAACACTATTACCTATACACATAACCATATTTCAACCAATAGAAAAATAATGTGGAGAATCTTATTAATAAATTTTGCATTGAAACTCTAAAACGACACTTATTTTGAAACGAAAATTTTCGTAATATGAAATGGAAGGAGTAGTATTTTTCTTTGTCCTCATATATTTGATTTTGTGTTATCTTATTCACGAGGTAAATAGTAACTAAAGAGTTTACGTGAAAGTTGGAAGGGGACTTGCCATATGTAAGTTTTTTTACTTGTGCCACCACATTACCTGAACCAGTTATTCTAAGGGCATCTTCTATAACGCTGGTTCTGTAAGATCGTCAATTTGTTTTTCTTTTTGCCACTATTTTTGGTATGGACATCTCTTGGTTCAACCAAAGATTTTTTTTAGGCAAAGATCAGAACTGCTGCTCTTAGTAGTCGAAGCAGTCTTGCGTGAGCCTATTTCTAATAGAGCAGCGGGTCGAGATATAAATCTCTCTCTGGAGGCCGGTGGAATGTGAAAGATGGATTTAGATGACTTAAATAATCTTGTTGGCATGTCATATGATTGATCTACATAATATTTCGCCCGTAATAATATTGTGAATTAGAAAACAATGACATGTACATTAAAAATGGGAGAGGAAACTAATGGAAAATCTACAGCCAAAATGGTCTATTTTCAAAGAATAACTTGAATCTCTGTGTGAAGAAAAAAGTATAATCATACACTAGTATGCAAAAGAGGGCCATGTTTATTGCTTAGAGACATACATGCTGAGAAACCTTGCGAAGAAGTTGCATCAGAGGTTCAAATGTGTAGCCTCCAGATCCAGATAAGAGGGGGCACAAACTAACTGTTTAAAGAAGTCTGCTTCAAAGATTAAAACCAGAAACAATTTAGCAGTCAAGTCAAGAGAGAAAGGAAAGTAGAGTTACCAAAACCATACATTTCCAACGAGAACAACAAACCTGCAACGAAGTACATACAAAGACGAGTTAAGTTGTGTAATTCTTTGTGGTTATTAGTAAGTAGAGTCTTAGTGTTGTACACCAAAAACGTTTTCCAAAGGTGCAAACAGAGAAACAACTTTTTTATTTCTCAACTCTTCCACGCCATCGTGTTATCAAAGGATCCAATCACCAATATTTCATTTCTCACCAACATCAACTCTATAACTTCAGCAATTCATGTTCCCATGAAAACTATAACCTAATCATATGTGCATCAGTGTCAGTCACACAAAGGCATTATGAGGTAGAATACCTTACTTGAGGAAACAGATGATGATATGCCCGTAGTAGATTAATCTGTAAGTAACAAATCCCCCTCCCTCCCTCCCTCCCCCCCCAAAGAGCTTCTTCTCTGCAAGAAAACAAGCACCAGAAACGGGTAATTCTTAAAGAAAAAGGAAGTGAACGATCTAAAAGAAGAGGGTAAGAGCAAGATTGCTGTAGTGAATCATGCACAAGAGCATCTATAAAGGAACTAACAAGAATCAATGGATAGCATGCATCTTTGAGCCTGGAGATGGATACTGAATCTGTAAACGATAGTAAAAGTAGATAGATAAGTATAATAAGCAAGTTTCTGCATGCAAGGCTGTTGAAAATATGTTCAATATTCTAACATCATCTAAGATCCATTTGTTTAGTGTTTCTACTCTCTCTACAGAATCGGTTCTGTGAAAACTATAAAATTAACAATTGTGATCAAAGGATTCAGTCACTATATTCTTTTTTTGTCAACAAATCAACTGATGATGTTATGTTAGTATGTACCCACTTGGTAAAGAGTGTCATACCTCTTAGAGATTCGCGATTGAAACCATGTACCCCAGAGTTTATCTGCACTACCTCCCCCTGTGTATGCACTAACAAACACATGAATAAGAAGAAAGATCAATTTTTTTTTTTAACCTTTAACATGCGTCTAAAAACTCCATCTTCTTTCTTTCACCATCTCTAAAACTCCATCCTCCATCTCAACCTGCCACAAAGAATCAAAGAATAATACAATCCAAATGCACAACCAAAATGAGATGTTGAGATTCGATTCAAAGGTTTCATCGGAGACAGTCACAAGGAAATGAGATTGGATAGTAACACTAACGTGAGATTATGAGGCACACGAGAGACTGTGGAATCTCTCAAAGCATCAAAACCGTTCAGATCTGAGTCAGCGAGTGAGTCGACTCGAACCCGGTTTATTCTTTAATTAATAAAAATAAATGAGAAAAAGAAGTAATAATAAAGAATAGAGAGAGAGAGAAAGAGAGGAGGGAGAGTCCAACTAAATAAATACATCTACAGTATCTTTCTCTCGTCCCTCTCTCTCGAATTTCAAAAATGGCGAGGAGGCCTTCAAATCGGCGACGACGCGGTGCTCCTCGTCCTCGTCCCACTCACACTCTCACTCTCACTCTCACAGAGATGGAACGGTTCCATTGGAACCTACTCACCATGCTGATCATCGTGCATTCATCCTTAACTTCCGTGGCAATCGCATCAATGTTACGGTTACTAACAAAGCGGAGGCGGTTAGGAGGTGGATCAGGAACACTTGCTACTATAACAAGAATCATCTCGGCCGCCGTCGTCTGATCGTAGGTCTCGGCCTCGGTGATGAGATCAAGGAAGATTCCGTCTCAACTGTCCACCTCTGCGTTGGTACTGAGTGTCTCATCATACAACTCGATCAGCTCCTCGAAGCTCGCCATCGCCTCGACCTCGGACTTCCCAGTATCCTCGCGAATCAATTTACCGACGAAAACATCCGGTTCGTCGGAATCTTCAACGGTGGCCACGCAAACAAGCTCGACAAGGCTGGGATTCAATTCGCTGCAAACCTCCACGATGTCAATGACTTTCTTCCTTATCAAGAAAACCGTTCCTACAAACAGGTTGTTGAAGCTTCCCGCACCCGCACCGGCCGCTCCTTCCACGGATTTGATCTAGATCCTGCCATCACGAACAGCGAGTGGAGCAAGCCTGATCTTGACGGGCCGCAGATCTCTCAAGCTGCTGCTGACGCCTTTGTCAGGTACAAGCTCGGCGTCGAGTTTGTGCTTTGATGCTTCTTTGCTTGATAATATCACTCGATCTCTACAGTCTAATACATATACCTACCATAAGATGTTTGTGCTTTGAATATAACTAGAGAAACTGCTTTGTGTGTTGCTACGCTTTGTGTGAATCTGTGATGACATGTTACTAAGAAACTGCTTTGTGAGTTGCCTTTGAATATACCTAATATTTTAGGAAACTGCTCTGCTCTGCTCTGCTTTGCTTTGTGTGTTTCTGCTGAATGTGTGTTATATAGCTAGTCAATCTTGTTGCCGTATTGTACAAGCAGCAAGTAGGGAAGATAATATAAGGGCTCTATGTAGTGTATGAGGAGCCATTAGCTAAGAGGAGTCTAAAACAGAGATCGATACACTCTCTCTCTCTCTCTTTTTTCACTGTCTAGTTTGATTCTTGAAGCCACGGGTTGATCTTTGACTTACTACATGCATAAAGAGTACGTAGAGGGAAGGTGTGTATTCGAGAGTAAAAGGGTATATATATATCTCCCATCCACACAAAATCGTCTTTTCTCCAGCCTTTACCAAAACTTCAGAAGCTTTGGACGAGAGCAAGAAGAGACAGAGCACTAGACATTGGAGAGGTGAGGTGAAACACACACACGCTCTGTAAGAAACGCCTCACAAGTTGCAACCTAAGGTCAGGTGTCCCAAAGGAGAAGGTAACTTCTAGTCCACGAAACCCTTTTTGACTACAAACCTGAGTGGGACATGTTGATTAGTAACAAATGAACACCTTCATTACGTAGAGAAGGAGAAAATGTGAATGAGAGGCTTTCTTCTAGATAGATGCCTAAGGATGATAGGTACAACACAAAGCAATTTTTCCTTATTCTATATAATGCAAATGTAGAATATAATTACAATATAACTCTATAAATTAATAATGTTAGGACTTTAAAATTTTAGTAATTTATAAAAATTTCTTTATTTAGATTTCTTATTTTAAAATATATTTATTCTAAAATAAACAAAAAATATTTGATTTTAGTGTATAGATATTAATTATTTTTTAAAAAAAATTTTGATATTTATTTTAATTATAATTTTAATAAGACCATATATTTACATAATTTTTTCTAAAAAAATATGATCTTATTATTTTATGGGCAATTCTCTTAGATAGCCTTTTTTAAGTTTTTGTCACAAAAATAGTCTTCAAAAAATAAAATGACCAAAATAGACTTTTTTTTTTTTTGAAATTTTGATTTTTTTATTTTTTTTTTTGAAATTTGAAACCCTAACCCCAAACCCACCCATTTACTCTAAACCCTAAAGTTCAAATTAGTTAACCCTAGGGATATAAATGCATATAAATGAATTTTTTAGCTTCTAAAAAAAACATTTTGGTCATTTTCTTCCTTAAAAGCTATTTTTGTGACAAACAAACTAAAATGGGCTATCTAAGGGAATTTCTCTTATTTTATTGATTTGTGTCTGATATTGAACCGGTCCAAACTAGAACTACCAAAATTTATTAATTTATAAAAATTATTAATTTATAATTTTAATGAAACCATATATTTCCTTAGATTTTCTAAAAAATATTATCTTATTATTTTATTGATTTGTATCTGATATTGAACCGGCCCAAACTGAAACTACCAAAATTTATTAGTTTATAAAAATTATTAATTTATCGAATATTAGTTTATAGAGGTTCTACTACTACTAATTTACTATTAGTTTAGGGATTATTATCTTATTGTTTTAAAAAAAGGAAATATTCATCATCACAAAAGAAAAAGGAAAAGAGGAGAAGTTAAAAACATGGACTAGGGTTTAGCAAGCTTGTAAATATATACGGAAGGAAACTAAAGTAAGAGGGAGAGACCATAGATAGATGGCATCGTTGAGAAAAAGAAAGAGATCAAAGAGAGCTTTGTACTGGATTGAAAGAAGACGAAGAAAACGCCAAGTTGAAAAACCAAATATCATCGATGACCTACCTGAGAGCTTGCTGCTGCACGAGGTTTTTTCCAAGCTACGTAACCCTAGAGATCTCGTGTCTTGCAAAAACGTGAGCAAACGATGGAACTCTCTCATATCTTCTAATTCTTCTTCTTCTCATCACAACCCAAGCTTGGCTTTGATACTCAACACCCAACCTCATCAATATGCTACAAACGACATATGCTTGGAGGTTTGGAAAGGGTTCGACCTAAGCAACTACGTTGATCCCGAGTTTGATCCTCCTATTTGTGTTCTAGCCTCTTGCAAAGATGTATTGTTGTGCTTGAAATCTGAAGAACTGTATATTGTGAATCCCGTGACTATGCAGTGGACTGTTCTTCCAGATCCCTGTCAAATTTGGGGGTTGCCCATTGGGTTAATAGGCAATGGGACGAAAGGGCTTTACCATGTTGTCAGTTTGATGATGTCTACACATTCCTGCTTTAGATTATTCTTGTTTGACTCTATGCTCGGTACATGGAAGGGCGTTGGGGTTCAGCACCCGCCTTGGTCACAATCCGGATGGTGTCCAACTCAGTACCAAGCCTTGGCCTTTAAAGGAGCTTTACATTGGTTAGCAGAGGATGGGCCTGTCGTGGCTTACAACCCTAATGATCAAAACACATGCCTACTCATCCATCGTTCCCACGACATGTCTCATGCTTCTTATGGTCCCCATGCAATTGTTTCAGAGACCTTAACTGTCTCCTTAGGCCATCTACGCATCCTTCAGCTTGTTGCATCTGGTGAGCATCAACACCTCTCGATTTGGACACTCGCGGACTACAAACAATTCATATGGAGACGAGAGCATCAGGGCCGGCTTAACCCAATCAAGGGCCCTAGGGCAAAAAAAAATTTTACCTTTAAAAATTTATATTTATTTAATATTTTAAATATAAATCAATAATATTTTATATATTTTGTGATGTAAATAGAACTATTATACATATAAAAAAATTTGGACCCTTTTTAGTTATATTAATTATTTTTTTTATTTTCTTCTATGTAAAAATATGTATTTATAAAAAATTTGGGTCCCTCAATTCTTAATATACGGGAGGACACGGGTTTGGGCCCGGGGCGGTCGCACCGGTTGTCCCCCCTCCTAAGCCGGCCCTGAGAGCATGAGGCTATCTCTTTCACTGATCTCCCTTGGCTGCAAGAGTGGACATTCTCTGACCAAAACTATATGCATATGTCACGTTTCGTGACTCAACCAGAAACCAGAAAGCGGATTGTATATCCAAAACCTTTGTGTTGTCATCCACACAACCCTCTCCTCGTCTACTTTTGTTTGCCCGAAAGCATTGTCTCTCTTGACGTCGCAACTAGGCAAATGAAGTTAATTACAACAGTATGCAAAAGTAGCACACAAGGCGTTCACTGGAATGAATATGATAAGGTGATACCAATGACAATGCACTTAGACCCTTCTCTAATCCCGGATCATGGCCAAGTTCTGCAAAGACGTCGTAAACACAGATTCTTTAGAGTTTAGAATGGAATGTTTCGGCTTCACTTTCTCTTTCTAACTGGATCTTGTATAATTCTTACAAGGCCGCATTATTGATTCAAATGAATATGTTTTGGTTGATTTAGGCATTAGATAGATTTCTTAGGACATGAAGCCTAATCATGGTTTTACCACCATCAAAACCACTCAAGTAGTAGCTCTGCTTCCGCTATTTCTTTTCCAAAAAATGAAATCACAACCAGTGTTTTCTAGATTTGATTGGGACAATGTCTCTCTCTACAGTTTCCAGGTAACTAAAATCAAAGTGTGGATATAATTAATTGCACAAAAACAAAAAAAGTTTCTCTAGACACCTTACAAACAGTAGAATTATACATCAATAAAACTCAAGCTTACCCCACTTATGGATCCATAGCTTTACAAACATGAAAATCAGATTTGGTCGCATTAACTTGAGTCTACAAAGCACTCTTCAGTCTCAGTCGTTGTGGTATCTACAGGAAGAGACAAGCTAGCTTGACGCTTGTACCTACAAAACATAGATAACACTGACGGATTCTTCTTCTTTACACAAGAACCCGAGTCTATAGCCATTGCAGCATCAGAGCCATTGCACAGAGTCACATCATGAGGTTCTCTCTGTGTATCTGAAGGAGCAACAGTGTCCAGTCTTGAGCCTTGCTTAAGCTTAAGCAGTGTTGACTCTGCAAATGACGACAAAACAAGAAACCTATATCTTGAAATCGAGCTTGACTTTTGCTGTTCAATTAAAGAACAAAGTGGTAAAGAGATGGTGAGAGAGAAAGTACCGTAGACTGAGAGAGGATCGTCTTTGATGATCTTCGCCGGATACCTCTCTAGACTGTCCGGCGACGATGGCGGCGGTCTCAGCCTCCCGAACATTCTCTCTCTCTCAATTCGATTTTTCTGCCTCAGGTGAAATTGGAATCTGGTCCTCTTTGAACTGGAATCTAAAAAGACGATCGATTTTTTGGCTTTTGGCGCCTCGATCGACAAGAAAGAGCGGGAATCGCCCAGTGGAATCTTCTCTCGGCCGAGATTATTTCCAGGTTATGTTGGATGAATTTTTGGGCCTAGTTATCGGCCCATATTAATACTTTTGGGCCTAATGGCCTGCATGTATAATAGTTTAAATAAATTCTTTTTGTTGTCATCAATCTTAAATAAATTATTCATTCAACTAAGATTCATTTTATAAAAATTGATCAAAATATTAAAAATATATTAAGATACTTGTTTTAAATTTTGAATAATTTTAAAAAATTTGGTCCTGAATATTTGTGTTCCGCTGCCTAATAAAAGATCTTTTTTTTTTTATAATTGTGGGCATCTCAAAAGTTTTTAAGACTAATTCCACAAAATTTGTATTTGGATAGACTAATACATAATGCTACTTGAACCATGACGGAAACTCGAGTCGGAACTCCTTTATCACTATGCAACCAATGATAAAAGATGAAAACCCTAAAATTTGGTTTCTATTTCTACTTTTCTTCTATCTTTTTGTGTTTTGAAAAAAACTTCTGATCTAAGAAATTTTTGTGTTTCCAAAAAACTTCTGATCTAAGAAATTAGCTATACTTAGACGCGTGTAATCATATTTCACTGAACAATGTCAAAAACTCCAAAACCAAATGTAACGACCCGGTTCCAACAAACCGGTTTGGTTTTATTTCTACTAATTATTAAACCAAACCATGTGCCTTTGTTAAATGTGTACGTGTGCTTATACCTAATTATATATAAGCGTGCATATTCTCTTCCTCGTTTGGGAGCCGTCACCATTGTTTGAGAAAGAGAGTTCATCCATATTTCCTTGTTCTTCCATGATCTCTCTCTTCCCTCATTCACTCTTCACGTTCTTCTTCTCCTCCCTTTTGTTCATGTGTTGGTGTGTTCGATGACAGAGAAGACTTGACGCATCCACCGTCGACGATCACCACCAGTAACTACTCTTCACCGCCTGTCCATGGATCACCGCCGTGGAGCCATGGTTCATCACCGGAGTAGCAGCCCCTGGTATCACAGACTCGTTACGTGCCGTCACGTCTGTTGCATTGGTGTTACCTATCGGATCCGTGAGATGGAGAGCATGAGCCGAGAGGGAGAGACGGCGTTTGAGACGGAGCCGCCATGTTCCTCACCACCACCGGACATGGAGCTGAGCCGTGTCACTAGAGATCTGGACCTTCGAACCGTAGCTAGGTCCGAGAAGGGTAAGTGTATCATTAGTTGTTTCTTGTAACACAAGAAACATATTTAACATGCACTTTTATCATGGCATGCGTAGGAAGAGATCATGGACCTTATGGGTGACTTGTTTGCCAAGTCGTTCTGTCTAAAGCATAGATGTTTGATGAGGCATATCAGTTCCCGAGTATGACGTGATCAATTCCAATCTTGGCCAAGGTGAGGGTTACTCCGTTTAAATTCCGTACTAGTTTAGTACTGTTATTATGAAAAGTCTAGGTTCGAAACATGATCAGTCTCTATGAATCGAGTCTTGTTTGAATTTATTGTTATTGAATGTTAAACCGGAATAGGATAATAGAGGATTCAACTGTTGTGTGATTTGATTGATGTTAAGAACGGTTACATATATATATATATATATATACATAGTTATGAGTAGGGACTATGTGATGGGGCGTGAGTTCGGAGCTGTCTGAGCTTCGACGCTACGGTACGATATGGGCGTGAGTTCAGAGACGTTTGAGCTTCGACGCTAATGTGTGGGGCGTGGTGCAGAGACGTTTGCATTCGACGCTACGGTGGGCGGGGTACAGAGACAGACTGTACTAGCGACGCTACGAGTATATGTATTTATCCGTATGAGGAAATGCGTGGTGCAGAGAGTAGCTATGTACTATTAGCGCATTGATTGTTGTTCGGTGAGGTGTATTAGACGCCGTGTTTGTTTCATGCTAGAGTTAGGCTTACATAGTCGTAGTACTATGTACTGAGTCAGTGGTTTGCGGTTTAACATCCCATACCTCACTGAGTGACTCCCCTGTTACTCACCCCTCTTTTTCCCTTGCAGGTGAGTATGACGAGTAGTCGGATATCTGAACGGTTCGGTGTCTTGGGATCATTGTGTTTTATTACTGTTTTAGTTAATGTTTTATACAAGCTTTTGTTACGGTTTATTTTGGTTATTAAATTTAAAATAATTTCTCTTGCGTTTATTTTATTAAATGTTTAAATATTTTATTTGATTTTAAACTATTCGGTTTAATTTGATATTTTACCGGAAGTAACACACCGTTCTTAAGAGAGGAGGAGACGGGTGTTACACCAAACATATAAAACGATTAAATCTTTCAATCATAAACCATTTAGTTTCTTGCTAAACAAGTAACTAAACTTAGGTCGAGTGAAACTGCCATCGAGAAACATATGCTTTCGGTCAAGTGGACTCCGTCCCAGTTAATGTAACGACTCGGGTCCTTACATGGCGTGGCTGAAGCTGACCCACACGTCGTCTCAAACACATGGAAGTTGTACGGCTCTCCTATTCCGCAGCACGCCTTGAACTTTTCGGAGATAATCGTACTTTCTAGGGTTCTTTATTACCTTACTGTACGCCTTCCAGTAATCCAAATTTCTATTACTCATATAAGACCACCTCCAATGGGGGTCTTTAGAGGCCAATCCTTAACAAAATAATATTAATATATTTGGTGGAGCTCACTTTTTGTTAAGGATTGGTCTCCTAAACCTCTTAGTTAAGGACTCAATCCTTACACTATTCACGGGTCCCACGACACGTGGCGACCCGTGATTGGTTCCGTTTTTAATTTTTTTTTTTTTAGAAAAAACTAAAAAAAAAAAAAAAAAAAAGATTTCTCCCATTGTGGATGCTCTAAGATAAATCAAATATAAAAGTATATCGAAAATGGCAAGTATTAGGCTTGTGTTATAGGAGGACCGATTCTGAAACTCTTCGAACCCCTATACAAATCCATACTGGGTAGTCTCTATAAATACTTTTTTAGTTTTTTTTTGTTTGTCAAGCGATATGTCCCACTCTTGTATTATAAATCTTCATTCTAAAGAAAATACTGTGTGCCTTATTTCCATTTGATAGCTATTTTATTTTGTAATTATTTATGTAACTTTAAACCAGCTTTCAAAAAATTATTTATGTAACTACAGTCAGATATCGTGATAGTGAATATATATGTATATAATGTAGAACTAGATAAACACAATCCCGTAGTGGCGTATCCGTTTCATCGTCTACTCGGTCAGTAAAGTTTGGCTTTGAGGACTTTGCTTTTAGGTTTGGATTACACTTTCATTATTTGAATATCGTAAGCTCCTTTGTTTTTAAGTTGAAAAGTAACTATTTTATACTATTAAAAAAGGCATTGCAGACTTGACGAAGTTTTTATTTATTTATTCGATTTGTGATCTTAGAAGTCATATAGTAGCAGGCTAGCAGCCCACCATAACACAGGTAGATTATAATATACTTCATCCGTTTCAAAATGTTATATATTTTAGATTTTTCACATAATTTAATAAAACACATTAAATTTGCATAATTTTTTGTGATTTTTTTTCCCCATAATTTTAAGCCAAAAAAATCAATAAGTATAATTTTTTTTAAAAAAATTTGCAATTAGTTAATAAAACATGCATTGAAACATATAAAAAAAATAAATCTTTTTGAAATAATTTTTTTTTCTAGAATATACAACTTTATGAAACGGATGGAGTATATAGATTTTTGACACGACCTTAGCCTACTAGAAACTAATTGAATATAATAGATTATAACCATATAGATTCGAAATATTCTTTTTAAGGCTGCTGAAGTTGGTCTAATACCATTGATGCATAGTGAAATTGGTGGAGAAGACAAGACCATTTGCCTATACTCCACGTTTTTAGTCTTTGTTCTGCAATACTTTTATATATTTATGTTGGAAAAGCAACGGGAGGGAGAAAAGATGTATGAAACAAAGAAGATTTGATGTTTTCAACGACGACGTGGTCTTCCTCTCACATCCTTTATATTAAAACTTCATCTCCTCTTTCCCATATCATCATCTTCATTATCTACTCGTATCAGACACGAGATCCTCTGTTCTAATTTGGACAATGGCCACGGTAAGAACAACATCCATCTTCTTGTCTTCACATCTTAGAGCATCATTATTGGTATCTCTTAAAGCAGTCCTTAAAGAGAAAACACGGAGACCGAGAAAAAAAAAAGAAGGAAACCCCTTATTTAAGAGTTGTCCTTCAGTGAAAACCAACCCAACAAAAAAAACTTAAGGGATTTTTCTCAGTCCCACCAATAATGATGGTCTTACATCATATATCGAATTTTTGAATCATTTTGTATTACTGCATTTTGATGATGAACAAAAATGTTCCTGTAGGGAAACAAAGGAAGACAATTGCCAAAGTTTGGGGAATGGGACGCCACTAATCCAGCCTCAGACCAAGGGTTCACCGTCATCTTCAACCAGGCTCGTGACGACAAGAAGACCAAGAAAACAGCTGTTGGTCTAGTTACACCACCTCCAGTAAACGTTGAGGCTCAGCGGAGAAGCAACCATCATCATAAACGTAATCCTCAATCCCCACAAGAAAAGGTACCTTCTTCTTTCCATCCCCAATACCCAATCTTGACAAAAGAGTAGGCTACTCATAGATATTAGCTTCGTCAAATGTGTTGCAGAAGAAATGGCTTTGTTTCTGCTAACTCGGGAGGGGTGATCAGGCTCTATTTTGAAGAACTCGATGGTAAGTAAACAGAATCGGTGAGCAGACTAGGCTTCTACATGTTCGTTTAGTTTTCTTTTCAACTTTGTTTTGGCCACATCTGGTTAAAAAATAATAATGATACATTGTTCTTGATGTATGCATGTCATAACTACATAAATGTCATGTTATATGATTACTCACGAACCTGCGTTTCAAAATCAAACATCACCTGTCTCCAGGTTCCAAAACTCAAAACATGTTGCCGTTTATGCAGCAGCTATAATAAAGTTAAACGCGTAAACCAATGAAGAAAACAGGCAGGTTCCATTTAACCTCAAGAGTTAAGAGGGGGTGGTGGATAGTTTACAAAAGTTCTTTGGTGAAAATCTGTGAAAAGCACCGAGGATTGATAGGCTTGCCACATAGATATTGTTCAGAATGTAGTTTTACCTAAAAACGTTTTGTAATGAAAAAAAAAAAAAAAAAACCACGATAAAGACAAAATGTATCAGTTATGTAAGCTCCATGAAGCTTTGGTGTCAATTCCAACCGTCACTTTCATTCCCATTAGCGCCGACCTGAAGAGGAGGTTCTACTACAGCATGTGAGCTTCCTACTGTAGAATCAGGAAGCTGGATGGAATGGTCAAATCTACAAGCTGGACCAAATTTGCAGATACCATAGCGACTGTAATGTGTGCAGATGACTTGATCCTAGATTTCAGTTAGTCAAAAGAGTCCATCATACATCAAATGAGACTAGACAATCGGTTACTTACAAAGCCTACAACTTTCTAATACCAATTACACACACAAGAACAGAGAAGCAGAAGGAGAAAGAAAAAAGAAAGAAACTTACAGGCCTAAGGGGCAGGCCCTTGTCATTAAGAGCGTAAGGAGGCTGTTTTGGTAAACGATTCTTAGGATGATGGTATTTGCAAGTGAACTTGAACTTACAATCCCCAGTTTTAAGATAATAACTGCACTCAGGCTGGTCCGGACGTTCTGGAAACTCCTCAGCAGGTTTTTGATATTTGTATGGTGTGAAAATACTTGTTTCAGCTGACGGATTGTTCATAAGGTATGTGGTGGAAGTAGAAAACACACTCCTTTCTGAGGGATACATAGAAGAAGCCTAGGCAAATACAAAAGATGTAAAAAAATCAATCAATCTAGATATATCATTGTTAAGATCCACAACTTAGTACTACTACCTGATAGCCATTCCACTCGGGAGGTTGAGATGAAGCTCCACGAGTCTGAGACAACATGGATGGAATAAAAGGAGCTGTGCCATTGGCATGCCTGGGTGAAGACCATGATGTTGAACTTGCATGGAATGTGCTTTTTGGGGAAAATGATCCGATGGATCCACCATTATTACCATGAAACGATGGAGAGTCAGTTCCTCCAAGAGTTGTAGGATCAGGATGATTAAATTTGCAGTCAGCTCCAAACTTACAAGAGCCGTTGCGCATGTAGAAAAGACATTCTATTTCCCCCTGGCCAATTGGGTTGTTGCATATGATTATATAGCATTGAAACTTAACCAACAAAAATTGTAAATAAAAATGGGAATTTACCGGTCTGATGGGAAGGCCGAGGAAGTTAAGCTCAGGTGCAGAGGGAACATCATCAGACTTTGGTTTAGAGTGGTTGAATCTACAAGCTACTCCATATTTGCAACCTCCTGTCCTGAAGTAATACTGAAAACCACATACTGCAACATCAGTTATGCCATGAAGATAAAAGGAGAGGGAGCATGGTAACAAAGGTTAAAGGAACCTTGCAATCCATCATTTTATCAGCATCTTCTTCTTCCTTTTCTCTTACTTTACTCTCCCTAGCAATCTTCAATAAAAAAAAAAAAAAATCTTTTAAAGAAGAATCATGAAACTGGTTCAGACAAAACATAAACACTAAACAAACAAAGCTTTCTCCTTTGGTCCAGCAAAGGAAGCACAAATAAATATATATATTACTCTTATCTATCTATACACACATGTGCCACCAGTGATTAAAAAAATAAATGATGCTTCTTTATAAGCAAACCCTTCTTCCCTAAGACTAAACTAAAAAGACAGAATAAAGAAGTAATGTCCTTGTCAGAAGAATCTACTTGGAATTTTCTGGGATTAGGAAGAGGATGGTTGAATTTGCAAGTGGATCCAAATTTGCAAGTTCCTGTTCTCATGTAAAACGCGCAATCCTCTGCTCCTGGCCTCACTGGATACAACAACAACAACACTTGTTCACTCTCACCATCTTCTTCCTCTTCCTCTACCGCTTTCGAATCAACAACGCCACTCATCATCATCTTCTCTTTCGAAACTTCATCCATACACACATTCTTAAACTCGTTAATCAGCAGGACATCCGCCGCCGCCGCCTGATTGAGATCAGAATGAGATCGATCAGCGAACGAATCGCCTGAAGGAGGAGATGGAGACACAGGTTCATCGTTCTCCACCACGTCTGCGACTGACCCGGAGATTCCTATCATGTTGTTTCTTCTTAGTAACACATTACAAAAACCCTAATCTGCAGAAGATCAAAGGGGTGTAAATGAAAAGACAAAGACGAAAGAGAAGTTAAATAAAGTTGTTCGCTTTTATTTTTTTTTATTATTCCCTATGTGATGTGGGTTTCTTTTCTGTTGACCTTTTTGTAATGGTCAGGAAGGAATGAGATTCCCAAAGAAACCGTTGCTTTACTATTATTATTTCACTAGTTCCAAAATATATAGTTTGTTTACATTACTAACACATACTATATGCAAACATATTCTAATCATTTTTATGCGTTTTAGGTATCTTCCCTTGAATAATTG
Source organism: Sinapis alba (assembly GCA_012274485.2). NCBI lineage: Eukaryota > Viridiplantae > Streptophyta > Magnoliopsida > Brassicales > Brassicaceae > Sinapis > Sinapis alba. The sequence goes on along the minus strand of MU105781.1, from coordinate 176,980 downwards.
CAAATCCAGTCCTTATCATTTTGTAGAACTCACGATTATCACCTGAATTTTTCTAATCGTACAAAGCAGTCTACGAAAAAGAGATTGCAATATGATTATTAAAACACATGTCCTCCTCCTAAACCAGGATTATTATTATGAGAATCCATCCATCCAACATTAAAGAAGACAACATAGAATACAACAAAAGGAGCTTCTGTCTGAAACAAGACAATGGCTCTCCTCCTGAATGAACAACAATAACCAGACCGAGATGAACAATTTTTAAACCACTAATTCTCCTTCTAATCCAATGGTTTAAACAATAAGAGCTTCAAGATAGATGATGATTCCATGTTAAAAAAAGCCCAAAAGGGGAGGGGGCGCTTAAGTCAAGTCATGTCACTTTTTCTTGGTCTTCTTGGCTGAATGACCTGTCTTCCTTTTGTGCCTGCTAAAATCTGAGACAAACCTGAATGTCTGACTACAACCCGGTTCAGCACAAACATAAGGCCTCTCCCCAGTGTGTACCCTTATGTGCTCTGTTCTTGACCAAGCCCACTTGAAGGTCATCTTGCACCCTTTCCATGGACATTTCAGAGGACGGTCGTCTGAGTGAACACGCTGGTGCTGAACCAGATACTTGTGTGAGAAGAAGTTTTTGCCACATCCTTTAACGGGGCATATGTTTTTTTTATGCAGAGACAACTGTTTTTCAGAACTGAAACTCATTGTGCAACCCTCCATGTCACATTGGTACGGCAAGCATTCCTCTTCCTCATTTTCATCTTCCTCCTCCACATCGCCTTCACTTTTCTTACCAGTTTTCTTCGGTTTTGTCTCGAATGACCTTTTTGAGGGCTTCAGGCTTCTTCTAACCCTTATCCGTGTGCTAGCTTCCTCACTTTCTTCTTCTTCTTCTTCTTCTTCATTTTCCTCCACCTCTTCTTCTTCACTTGCGACTCCTGAGAAGGCTACATTTCTTCCTTTCTTACCAGCAGTATTCTTCCGTTTTGTCACTGAAGATCCTCTTGAGGGCTTCGGGTTTCTCAGCCTAAGCCGTGTGCTAGGTCCCTCCATGTATGAATCCAACTCTTTATCCTTCTTCCTGGATCCCGATTGTAGCAAAGTGCGACCTGCTGTGTCTCCCAGACTCTGGACTATCTTGGTCTTTACTTTACGTTTAGCTATGGACCTGGTTTGCCTTTTCCCTGTACTGCAAAAGTCTTGTTCCTCCAATGAATTCTCTTCTGAATCGTACTCGCCACCCATTCGACTAGTCTGTGCATCACTTGTGAATACTCTTTCCCTTTGCTGATAAACGCCATTTTCTTCTGAATCATATGAAACCAGATCCCTAAAAACTTTAGTCCGTTTGTTCCTTGGAATCCCTCTAGGGTGCCTGTAGATATCATCATCATCATACATTGGCTGCTGCTTCTCTCTGTATACCTGAAAGCCATTCTCCATCGAACTTTCTGAAGATGTATATTCCCTTACAGCATATTCTTGTCCAAGTGAACGGTCTGAAACCTCATCATCTGACTCAAATTCTTTAACACCTTTGTCTCGACGAATTCTCTTGACCTGTTGCTGCTGATCAGACATTTGATTTGACGAATCACCAGAAACCGAATTCCCCGTCTCAAAGTAAGACTCTTCCTCATTACCGTAAGCCCTCCATTGCTGCTTATAGGAATGATCCTCTGATGTATCATCAGAAACTCCTACTTCCCTCTTAAAAGAGGTAAGCTTCTTGCGTGGCGCAGCCTTCGTTCTCGCCTTTCTCTTCCTACAGTACTTTCTTCCGAACATTGTGGTTGCATCTCTACCATGAACAGTGACATCCTCATCCAGAGCAACTCGCAGATGACTTCTCTCAGTTTCTTCCCCCTCTAAGTCCTCCTCCAGCAAAAAAGGATGCACCTGAAGAAAGAAAATAAAACCAGTCTTAAAACTAACTGAAACAAACCAAGCAGAAACGTAATGTCTGAACTAGTATGGTTTCAAGTTAATCAAATAGTACCTGATGCGACATCCAAACCTTACCACACCATTTTCCAGCAACATATTTCCTCTGTCTGGAAGATCTTATACCAGAAACTTGGGATCTTGTGGGTGAGGTCGTTGCTGGAGAGGTGCGACCGAACACATTGTAAATGACGGAGTTGTAAGGCATCTGCTTACTGTACAGAGGAGAGCGACTGAGGATAGCACTGTGAGAAAGGTTAATACCCAACTTTACAGCCCAATCACTGTTCCCAGCCTTAGCTTCAACGTTTGCCAAGGCAGCCTGAATCGTTTCCTCATCCTCTCGGGTCACATTTTTGAACTCAGTATCATTCCACTCGTGGCTGACTCCAAGCTCTTTGGCAACTATCTTTCCCTCAGCCTCTATCCTGGGGTACTCTGCAAAATAGCGTGTCTTAATGATGAGAAAAGACTCTCCAGCATATGCATAATTCATAATTCACTCGTAAGAAAAGATGAATATTGTAGTTTTGCTGTTACCTGGATGGCATAATAACATTATGTTAATTCCCCCAATAGGATGAAGTCGCTGTTCCACTTCCACAGCATGCTCAAGACAAAACACGTGCAACCGAGAGAAACCGTCATCATATCTTGGAATAAATGGTGAAGTTATTTCTACTTGGGATGTATTCCCGCCTTTGCTTAGATTAGCATGTGATACATCAACCTCTTTTCCTTTCTCACATGTAAGTCTTTGGCTGTTTAAAGCAGAAGATAGACCCTCTCTAGCCTCCTCGTTGCCATCTGTATCAAAAGATGATGATGCTTCAAGTACGCAAGCACCTTCATCCGAAACAGTATTATTTAAGCCTTTGTGATCTTCTTCCTCTGAATCAGAAGAGTCTCCATATGCTGAAACTAATAACCCTAGAACACCACTATCTGTATTCGCTTTTAGGGTTAGGGGACTTGATGAAGTTCTTTGATCACCGGTCTTCATTGAATGATACGTATTTTGAATAGAATTATTGTAGAAGTTGTCTAAATCATGCTTTTCCATGCTTTCTGCATAATGAAACAAAGTTATTAAATGCTAAAACAGCCATTACCAGGAAGAGAGAGTGTAACTTACGCGAATGAAGTGATCCTGCAGTCTGACCAAGATTTGCAGATCCGGAAGTAACTGTCCCATCATTGAGGAAGCTACAATCTGCAGACATGAGGTATCTAGCTGCTGCTTCTTTAGGTTGAATAATAGCAACACAATCAAAGCTTAAGACTCCACATGTAACACAAGAGAAAAGCCTCTGATCCGATAGCCCCACAGCTCCATTATTTTTCCTCCTTTCAGCGTCTGTCGAAGAAGTTCCTTGGGTTTCGTCGTCCTCTTTGCTTGCCAGGTGATCTCTGTTCCTTTCACACAAAGATGTAAACTTCTCTTTCACACCGTTACTGAGACTGACCATAACACTATCGGAACTTAAGTCTTCAGATTTTATATGGAGTGTCTGTTCCTGGTTAGCACTCAAATGAGATCCAATTCGCACGTCAGAGCAAACCGATATATCTGAGGAACTCTGCGGAAGAAGAGCTATTGGACATCCTTTCCCAAGAGAGTTGAGCAGCTCATTGTTGTGGATAATGTTTTGTACAAACAGTTCATTAGTCAATTTTTCTCCTTCGCTTCTGTTCTTATCTTTCAATCTAGAACTCCTTGGTTTGGCGTGGATGCTAGCTGGCACTCTGCAGTGAGTGACGCACACATGATGTAAAACCTTTTAAGAGTTTCTAAGACTAAACTTGAAGAGTGTGTGGAAATCTATGAAAAGAAGAAAGTACCTTGAACCTAGAGCCAATGCATAGTCATAAAGCAACTGGAGATGAGAAACCATTGGAGGGTAATTTATGGAAGCTCGCCGGATGGCAGCGTCTTTTGCCATTCTCAACCATTGTGGAGTTGCAATGTTAGATGCTTCCCCAAAATTGAATCCTGCAACCCACCCAAGATTGTGTTGTTGGATGATATAGGTTATATTAACGCTTTTAAGCCTTGAATAATTAACTTGAAGATACTAAATAAAGGTTGCTTGCTCACCATGACTAAAACCCGAATGATATGCTCCTGGAAAGGTGATGACAAAATCTCCTGGATTTTGCACTAACCTGATACAAGCAAACTACTTGAGTGAAAAAAAAAACAGGAGGAAAAAGACTTGTGCCTGTGGATGTTAATGTCTTTAATCAAAAAGTGAAAACAGGGTTGAAGCAGTTAGCAGTTGACTTTCTAAAACAGAGCACACTCAAGAAAACCAGTACCTGCAACATGGTATCCCGGCTCTAACAAACACTTCAGGAGACATAACAGTTGTCTTCTCACCAAGAGTAGAAAATGTCACTGGTAAGACAAACAATATAAATAGGTATATAACCACTTAGTTTGCTTACATGCAGCTGCATAAGCTACTTTGAAACAGAATAAAAAGCAGTTCAAAGTAACAAAAGGAATAGAAACATAATAAGCACCGAAATGAAACACTGAGTAACCAGAAGTCACTCTCACATAACAGTATAACACTAATTAACCTTCACTGGATACTCGCCAATATAAGTATTTAGTTTACTTGTGTACAGCTACATGAACATATTCTTCCTTGGTTAACTTTTAGAAGTAATACCAACAATCAGAACAATGAACTGAAACTAAACTCACAGAATCTTCATAAATTAACTTTCAAGAGAAACTTGTAACCAAAACAAGACTCTGGTTTGAACAAAAACCAACCAAGCACAGGGCTTTACTGACATCAAGTGACAATGTAACAGAGTATCCCATAGCAATAAGCATATTAGTAGAAAAGAAAACTCACCAAGAGGATTAAGCTCTTCTCCATAACCATGAACCCTAACCACCTCCTCAAAGGCCATAGCAGCATCCTTTGGAACACCGTACCAAGTCTTACCAGCACCCATATGCAAGTAATTGAGACTATGAAGGTCATGGTCCTCCACATGCCAAGCAAACCAACTAAACATCATAGCAATATAAACCATTGGAGATGTAACCCCAGGGATCTCCTCTTTCATGAACTTAAGCAATGATCCTTCAGCTCTAGCCATCGCCCTCATGTTCCAAGCTGTCTCACCAACAGTCCCTCCATCACCACCAGATTCTCTCCTCCTTGCAGCTGCTAAACTCAGAGGGACAAAAGCCGATCCCGGCATGTCATTGGCATACTCAACTGAGAAGGGCTTATCCACCGAGGCTCTCCAGTAAAGGGTTTCGACTTCCAGTGGCGAGACTGAACTCTTCTTGCCGCATTTCTTCAGATAACTCTTCTCAAAGTTCTTAGCTTTAAACTCGAACTCATCGAAAGTGTAACGCTCACCACTCTGCCACACAGGTCTCTGCACAGGACGCTGCCTCCTAGGGCAAAACCCGATCTGCTGCTGACGCGTGGTGAATGTGGGTCCACCATCGTAATCGGGCTTTCCGCCGCCGCCGTCACGAACCCTCGCCCTCGCTCGAGCAGCCAGAGAACGGTTGAGGTTGTTAATGGCGGTTTTCTTAGAGGAAGGAGGCACAGGAGGGACAATTTTGCAGATTCCGTATCTGGAAGCTTCCTCTTCGATCTTAGAAATGTAAGCCATCGGATCTTGGAACTCAGCAAGAGTGGGTCTGAACTCTGGGGCTACTGGAAGCGATTTCAGCCATGGAAACACGTCTTGACTCTGCTCTGAAACCGCCATCTCGAACAGAGGGAAAAACCCAACAAAAAAGCTAAAACCTTTCTCACAAATTCTTCACTTACTGCTCAAATCGCCATTACAGAGCAGAAACAGAGCAAAACTTCGAAAAATGGATTAGAGAGATTCGACGAGTCACCACCACCATATCTTCAGCCAATAGGTTTGTTTTGTTAAAGGGTCATCTACTTACTTTTTCCCCTCGAGAAAAGCGACGGGCTTGATCTCGTTTCTTAGGTCTCTGTTTTATTATTGGATTAAAGAAACAGAGGAAAAAAATTGTATTTTTAATTGGGGTTTGGGGCAGAGTAAGAGATGTGATTTCTCTGTATTTAACATGTAAAGAAACACTGACTAAGGGTTTTTGAAATCCTCTGAGAAGGGTAATCATCTTAATATTATTTACGATTCTGCCATTTCATTTGTTCCTCACAGACTCACAGTCACGCACATTTGTTGTTGGCCTCTCTGCAAGTCCGTTTGCACATTCAAAAACTCTCATTTTATCTTCTTGATATATAAATGAATTACGTTTCATAAAAAAATCATCTTTAATTTATCAGGGATAATTAAGAGAAAACACTAAATAGGCTTTTTCAAATAAAATAATCAGATGTCTGGAATATGATTTCAGGTTTAAAATATAAAAAGTGAAATACACATTTTCATTAAACATTTTCCTTATATTTTACGATACATCTAGTTTTTCTAATCTTTTGATATCTAAAATTTATTAAGTTATCAAGGTATTTAGTTCGTAATTAGCAAAAATTTATTTCGATTAGAATTCATGTCAATTAGTCAACAAGGATGACAAAAAAAGACAAAAAAAAAAGAGTCAACAATGAAATTCAACACCAAAAAGTAATGCATAATTTATAGTGTTTCTCTCGAATTTACTATCTACATATGAATATGATCCCTTGGTTTGTTTAACGAATGTTGCCTCGACCCACCGACTTCACAATAAAGCAAAGGGTATCTATTCCTAAAATAAACCAGAAAATACTAGTTTTTTGGAAGATTCAAATGTTAGAATATCTACATTTCTTAGGAATAAAAAGCATATTAATATTTGTTAAACCACAAACAATAATTAATAAGTAGTACCTTTGAGAGCTCATCAGAGCAACAAGGCCAAATAAGAGTCTCAATAACATCAACCTAAATCTTTGTCTTTCAAAAAGTAAACTAAAGATCTGTTTTCTGTTACAGACGATGATGGTTTCAGTTAGAAACCTGTTTCTCTTCCGAATCTGAAGATGGCTTCGAAAGCTCAAGTGAAACCGGACAGTGATCACTCCCATAGAAACCTGAAAAAGAAAATTCAAGAACCAAGTTGCTGCAAAAGAGCTAGATGATCTTTCTATGTGATTAACTGCACATAAAATTTTATCTAGGGGCACCTTCTAATTCTATCCCACGACCGTGCATCTTACAAGAAACTATACGGTCTTTGAGCTGTTCAGAAACCAGAAAATAGTCGATTCTCATCCTCTTTCCCCTGTACCTATTGCAAACCATATGAAGAAGCTTTAGAAACATGATAACGATGAGCTTATGATGCCATGTGAAGCTCGCAACTGAAAAAAACCGTGGAATTCATGCAAAAACAAAACACGAGGCATCCACTCACTTTCCAATAGGATTCCCAGACCATGAGAACCCACTTTCCATGTCTGGTTCCTTGTGTAGATACCGGTATGCATCAACAAACCTTCCTCTGTAGCATTCCCAAGATTTTAATTTAGAATCATATGGTCAGTAACTATAATCTCTACTCTACAAAAATGTTACTACTAAGACTTCCCAGTGCAAAGATATATATTATGCATACTCACTCTTTCATGATTGTCCCGAAGCGTGCTCTCTCAGATGGTGTAAATCCAGGCTGTCCGTAGTCCTGCATGATCAAAGAACTTAAAAACCATTTATAGTCACTGTGTGTGTGATCTTGAAGTACAATGAGAGGTCACAGTGAAAGAAGAGAAACCAAAGGACGATGCAATGAAACTTAGCGGTTATTGACAAACGGGTCTGTTTCATTACCTCTTTGTTTGGAGGAACATAACCATTAAGCTTTGCTGTTGCGAAAAAATCAGGATGGCTAACATCCATCTCCTCATGACTTTGCATATAACAAGAAAAACGAATAAAAGGAAATTAACATCAAACGGCTTGAAGGAAAGAGAAGAGGTAAAAAAACTTGCTCAAATACCTACCTGACATTTAAGTCGCCACACCATATTAGAGGTTTATCAGATGTTTGGGAGAGGAACTCAAGAATCCTCTTGTCCCATTTTCTTCTCCTCAGAAACGAATTCTCCTCCTCTTTCCAACCATTGTTAGGCGAATACGTGTTCAACAGACGAAACGTCTCAAATTCAACTAAGATTACACGACCATCAGGTTCATGTTTAGATGCTGCGTGATCGATCGCAACAAGTATATAAGTCGGCCAGTAATTTGAAACCAAGGCCATGTTATATAATTTAGTATAAACTTTGAAAACTGAACAACCATTATGAGACAGAGAGAAGAAACAAACACAGTCTTGAATGCTAGCTTGCAGGAGAGATGGTAAGAGAAGGTACCTAATTTGTCTAGGTTGAAGTAAACTTTGTGGGGCTTGAAACAGTTTTTGACAAGCAAGGCTGTCCCTGCATACTTGGACTCCGCAAGAGACCACCAAACTCGATAGTTTCCAAATGGTGGACTTGAGAGAGCCCGCATCAAAATCTGCACAACGGTAACGTAAGTAATCCAAACAACAAGGGAAGTTGGTTACTTACTCTAAAAGTGGTTCTTGCTAGCTACTCTTCTGAACACGGTACCTGTTTCTCCTCACGTAAAGCTTTGGTGTCATCATTCAACTCGCCGTAGTTTTTAGGTTTTCCCTTTCCACCAGCCGCAGGCATTCTTACTTCCTAATAACATTAAGAACACAGTCAAAGAATCATTCATAATAGCCCCTAAACACGGGACTGACTCTAAAATAATAACCAGTGGCACAAGCGAGTGACTTTGCAACTCAATTTATAGAATGAATCCGAGACACAAAAGCTAACTAACTTGGGAAAACCCTACAGAACTAAACAGAGTTCAAAGTTCCATACACAAACACCTAACCAGATTAACCCACATTGCTCGGTACCAACACGGAGCAGCAGAAGAAGAAGAAGAAAGAACCTGTACGGCAATGACATCAGGGTCGAAATCGTAGACGAACTTAGAGAACTCAGACCAGTCGTTTTTCACACGAAGGAGGAAGCTGTTGGCGTTCCAAGTCACAAACTTTGTCGGCTCTTTCTGGTTCTTTCCTTCTTCAACTCCGTCTCCGTCTCCGTCGCGCTTAAGGCAGGGCTTCTTAGGCGCCGTTGAGCCGTCTTTCTCTATGGGTTTGAAAAATCGCTTCATAGCTTCGTGCTTTCACGCTCCGTTAGTCGCCCTCTCTAATTCAATCAAAGAAAAAAAGGAAGTAACTTTAAGCCATTCTTCTTCTAAAAGATTCAGGCTTTCGTTGTGGGTTGGGCGTTTAGTGTATCTTCAGACTTTAACATCGAAATATTCGCAACGATGGTCAAGGGTAGCTTGGGCATTTCGGGTATATAAGGTATTGGATAGTTCGGGTTACGCCTGGAATTTAAAACCGAACTGAAATTCTGAGCCGAATGGACCCGAAATAACCAAAATCGCATGCCTAGTTTGAGTAAAAGTAAGATGATTTATTTACTATCTGACTTATTTTAGTTTGTGTTCTGTTTAATTAGTTTTAAATTCGGTTCGATTCGGATATTAAAATGAAATATTCGCAACAGTCACAGAGTGAAACCCACCAAACAAAACCTTGGATGATGGGTTAAAATAGGCTTTAAACAAAAAAATGCTATGTGATATTGTAAAGGTTTTTATTTATTCATTTGAATTTGAAATACATAGTAAAAATAGTTTGAGAAATTCCCTTGGATAGCCTATTTTAGCTTGTTTGTCACAAAAATAGTTTTCAAGGAAGAAAATGACTTAAATGTTTTTTTTAGAAGCTAAAAAAATCATTTATATGCATTTATACCCTTAGGGTTAACTAATTTGCACTTTAGGGTTTAGAGTTAAGGGGTGGGTTTAGGGTTAGAGTTTCAAATTTCAAAAAAAAAATAAAAAAAAAATCAAAATTTCAAAAAAAAAAAAGTCTATTTTGGTCATTTTATTTTTTTAGGGCTATTTTTGTGACAAAAACTTAAAATGGGCTATTTAAGAGAATTGCCCAAATAGCTTTGTTCATCAAATTTTGAAAAAAAAATACCAAAATAAAACAGCTATTAGAACTAATTGTTGAACCATTTCTGAAAAACAACATATTCAGTTATTTGAGTTTAGACCCAACTGACATAACCCATTCGAATATATTCAATTCAAATGGGTTAAAACCTTTTGAAAAATAGAGAATCAAATCAAATAAAAATAAAAAATTTCAATGGAAAACACTTATCAGAAATCCAAATTTCTCTTTTTCAGTATTGTCATCCTTCTCTACTTGAACACGATCAATTTTTCGAAATCTTTTCTGGCGATTCATTGATTGTCTTTGACATAGTTTATCAAAAACTGACAAAAAACTCTTTTTTTAAAAAAGGAAACAAAAATTTTCTTTTTATTTAGTAAAATTGTGAAACTTCAAAACGCAATTTGGAAAAAAAAAATGCAAATCTCCTAAAACATTCTAAAAAATGTTTTATAATTAAAATGGCCAAAAAAGATTAAAATAGTTTTTATTAAAAATCAAAAAGACAGCTACTCTTAACAAATAACATTTTAAAATATTTATTTGAAATAATATTATTTTAAATTTTTATATCTTAAATCTTGTATTCTAATCTTCAAACTCTAAATTCAATATTTTCAAAAACCTAAATTCTAATTTTAAACCAATTAATCATAGAAAGATATGGGTTTTTAAATCTTTTAATAAATGTTACTCTAGTCATTTTTATTATTTTGTGATAAACAAGTTTTTTACTGCTACCCTTAAAGTATTTATGAAGAAAGATACATGGGCATTGGGAGTACCTCACTCCATCTCTCATCTTTAAAACAATAAAGATAAATAAAAATGGAGGAGAGAAGCAAGAAAAAGTGGAGGGAAGTATCTCCAAGAATAAACTTGTAATAGTTAGAGATTTTTTTTCATATGTGTCATTATCTCCATGGTGCATTTTTATTTAAACTTAAACTTTATTTAAATTACTTAATAATATTCCTTCTGTTTCTTTATATATGATGTTTTAAAGAGAAAAATTTGTTCCAAATTATATGATGTTTTCGATTTTTGATGTAAAATTTATTAATATTTAATGTTCAATGATCAATAATATTATATATTTTATTTTATAGTTGGTTAAATTGTAGTTAAATAGATAATTAATGATATTTTTATTTTAAAAAAATAAAAAATAATATTTTATTAATTTATATGTAAAATCCTAAAACATCATATATTAAAAACAGAAAGAATAGTAATGAAATATATATAAAATAGTTAAGATAAGTATTTTACCACTAAAGATGCTTTAAGAATATTTATCTTAATTTACTGTAAAATAGAATAATAAAAAAATAAAAATAATTATTGTACTTATAGAGTAATCTGTTTTACTACATCATTTTATATTTTTTATTTTATAATAAATTATGGAATGAGTTGGAAATGCTCTAAATCTTTCAACCTCTTAGACCAAGAGCCATTTTTTTCTTCTCATTGTTGATGTGTCACAGAACGCATATGTGGCGTCCAGAACGGGTTCCACGTGTGCATACAACCTCGAAACAACACCGATCGTACAAAAAAGGATAAAAAGCAAAAAAAAAAACATATTTATGATAACGTACGGTTTATTTGATAAATGATAATGTTGTTGCCTGATCTATTATGATTATGATGTCAACATGAGAGAAAGAGAGACGACAAGTACGTACATAGATCTACTTTTTCCGGCTCTTCTCGTCGGAGGTTCTTTCGCCACCGTCGCAATATGTCTCTCCCTTTTCCTTATCATCCAGCACCTCCGTTTCTACACTAATCCCTCTGTCCGTACATACCATTTCTTCCTTCTCTTTATATATATAAATATTTTTTTGACGTATAGCTTCATTCTCTGTTTACATCTGCGTCACAGATTCTTACGTACTTTTTTGAGAGAATTGTAGTTTTTGTTATTATAGATTTAAGAACATGTTTAATGAGTGTCTCTTAGAGAAGGTCTTTTAGCGGGATTTAATAGACGGTCTATTAACTTTAAAGTTAAAAAATATCTCTTAAATATCTTATTTAAGAGTCGTCTTTAAAAAGTTAAAAACTAAGAGACCGTATCTTAAATCTCGCTAAGAAACCTTCCCTAAGAGATTCTCATTAAACATGCTCTCACGTCTTTAAGAAGAGAAACTGATTCTTGACAAGTTTTGCAGGAGCAAAAATGGATTGTTCCTGTTTTGTTTATGGTCCCTGTTTACGCTACTGAATCTGTAAGTTATCTCTTCCTTTCCCCTTTCCGGAGTTTTTAGTTTTCAACTTACTTAATCGAAGCGGGTTTATGTTTGTGGTTTAGATAATTTCCTTGTCCAATGCAAAACTCTCACTGCCTTGTGACATTTTGAGAAACTGCTATGAGGCTTTCGCTTTGTATTCCTTTGGAAGTTACTTGGTCGCATGTCTAGGTACTGAACAACACTTCTTGTCTGAATTCAGAACTATGTGTTTAAAAGCTTAAACCAAACTATGTCAATGCTTAGGTGGTGAAAGAAGAGTTGTTGAGTTGCTCGAAGATGAATCAAGAGAACCATTACTAGAAGGAGAAGAAAATGAGAGCAATGATAAGAAGAAGAAGAAGAAGAAGATGCAGAAGCAGAGGAATCCATTATGGAAATTCTTGTGTGAACCATATGTCTTAGGACCAGAGCTCTTTGTGATAGAGAAGTTTGGTCTTGTCCAGTATGTAAGTTACCTTCTACATCATTTCAGTTGCTTCTTCTTCTTCTTTTGTGATATTTTTTTTGTTCTTTTGTTTTCAGATGATCCTCAAAACCTTTTGTGCATTCTTGGCATTTTTGTTGGAGCTTCTTGGTGTTTATGGTGATGGTGAATTCAAATGGTACTACGGGTATGCATGCGAACAAACATGTGTTTGTTTTTCATGAGATGGAAATAAAACTAGTGATGAATCTTTGGATTGTTTTCTGTAGATATCCATACATAGCTGTGGTGCTGAACTTCAGCCAGATGTGGGCTCTGTTTTGCTTAGTGCAATTCTACAACGTGACTCATGAACGTCTTAAAGAAATCAAACCCTTGGCCAAGTTCATCAGCTTCAAGGCTATCGTCTTTGCCACTTGGTGGCAAGGCTTTGGTATCGCTTTGCTTTGTTACTACGGCGTGCTTCCAAAAGAAGGAAGGTTCCAAAACGCATTGCAGGATTTTCTCATTTGCATAGAGATGGCTATTGCAGCTGTGGCGCATATCTTTGTTTTCCCAGTTGAGCCTTACCACTACATCCCGGTCTCAGAGTGCGGTAAAATCACGAGGAAGAAGACGGAAGTTAAGCTAGACGAAGGTGGTGGTGTTGTTGAGAAGAAGGAGACTCATGTTGAAGCATCTGGGACTAGCATTAAGGAGAGTGTACAAGACATAGTTATGGACGGTGGTCAACATGTTGTCAAGGATGTGGTTCTTACGATAAACCAAGCGATGGGACCTGTTGAGAAGGGTGTAACGAAGATACAGGAGAAGCTTTTGGATTCTGACGGTAAAGAAGAAGCAGAAGTGACTACTGAAACTTCTGTAGAGAAAAAAGATCAATGATGAGGTCGTATCATTACACCATTAAACACATACAAGAAGATTCCACATGGTTTTGTTGAAACTGAAACATTGCCTGAGACAAAATCTCAATCCAGAAATAGATCTGTTGCTGATGGTAATGTCAGAGATACAATGTGTAAAAGAGTTTACAGTGAATAAGTCTTTTCACTATACACAACCAAATGTTGAGAGTTTGTGGTTTAGCTAACGAACTGTTTCTGGAGAAGGCTTCCACAGAATGCCAAATCAAACCTCTCCTCTGGAGGGTCTCCAATGCAGTCGAAAACCGCGTCTGCGTTCACAAAATCTTCATCTGCCGTGTATCTGCAAATCAGTATATGAATAATATTAATATGAATTTATGAATCATTAGATATTTCAGAAGAGAGCTGTTTACTGAAACTACTACTCACCCACTCTTTGTAACTATACAAGTCATTCCCGCAGCTTTTGCAGCTGCTAGCCCAATAGCGCTGTCTTCAACCACAACACATCTGCATCACACACAAACAGAGGCAACTCTTTAGAAGACCTTTTTTTTTCTAAGAAACTGACATTCTCCTTTAAATAATCATAGAAACACTTACTTTGAGGGATCAACTCCAAGGGTTTCAGCTGCTAAGTTGTAGATGGCCTGTTCAAACAAAATGTTTTTGGTAACTTTTCTATAACCAAGATAGAAGCAAACATGTCCTGTTGTAATGAAAGGTGAGCAACTCACCGGATCAGGCTTCTTCTTAGGGACAACGTCTCCAGCGAATATCTTGATCTTCTCTGCTCGTTCTGGTCCAAGCAAGCATGAAACTATTGCAGAAACCTGAGATCACGATTACATAACACTTCTTCAAAGCTAGAGGCATATCTGAGAATATTCTTGTGAAGAGTAACACAGCTGCTTATCCATTTGTAAGAGTAATATGGCCTTGGAAAACTGAAGTAGTAAAACCTGAGTGATCATACCGCCTTCTCATTTGAAGTGCTGCACACAGCGACTTTTACTCCATTCGTTAAAGCTTGATCAACCAACCTGCAAATGTTCCAACACGAATAGGCTTATAGATAGGCAGAAACCTAGTAGATCATAAAAACAGCTGATGATGTTACAATAAAGCAGAAGTGGTGATGCTAACTTGGCAACACCGGGTCGAAGAGGAAGCAGCTTTTGCTCGATGAGAACCATGAAAAGCTCGGTCTTCTGCTTGTGAAGCCCAGGTATGAACGCTTTCCTCTCTGCTTCATCCTTTGGTGCTTTCTCAGGCCAACCTACCTTGTTGAAATACGCCGTCATTCTGCAAAACAAAAACAAAGCCATCTCAGTGAAAAAAAAAAATCAATTTCATTCAGACAAGACTAAACTGAAACTTCGTAAAAACCAATGTGCAACTCTTTCATTGTCCGGAAGCCTGGATATTTTATCCAATACCTGAACTCGTATGCGAAGCTGAACTAAAAAAAAATGAACCGAAATCCGAACCGAAGTAGTAAAATAACTGAATGGTTAATTCAGGTTAGTGAATTAAGAAAAATTAGATATCTTAACTCGAATAGATAATATCAAACCTGAATGATAATCGAACATATGTATACTTAATCTTATATTTCTAGTTTACTTAATTACTTCTCTCATTTTATTTAAAATATTTATACTGATACTACACATATTTTAAGATCATATAATATACATATACTTACGGATAAAATGATTTGTTATTCACTTAAAATTAAGCTTTTTGTTTCATGCATTTAACAAAAGTTACATCTAAAATTTAAAAACAATAACCAAATTAGTATCTTTTATTTTTAAAATGTTAATCATTCAATCTATTAAAAATAAAAAAACTAGTCAAGTGAAAGTTATATTTTTAAATACAAGAAACTTGAGAAATGAATAATTTCATTTTCTTTTTCAAAATCTAAATATTCAAATCCGACCTGAAATAATCGAACCCGAACTAAAATTATTCGAACCCGATCCGAAATACAGAAATACCCGAACAGATTCTCTACCCCTATATTAAAATACTCAAAAATTTGTAATACTCGACCCGAACCTCAACGAGTATCCGAACATCCACCCATAATTGTTTGATAAGTATAAACTTTGGGTCTAAGAAACAAACCCACATGAATTTATTCTTCCCAAAAATCTCGTACTAATTAAAATTGAACATGCCGAAATTTATATATTAGACATACCGGACTTTGTTTGATATCTCACAATTTCTAGTCATTACCTTTCTTTCCCGCCACCGATTTTCAGCAGCTCGCCGTATAATTCGACATCCCAGGTAACACCTAAGTCTCTCTGCGAGAAAGATTAACAAGACTCAAAAATTGCAGCAGCAACAGTAAGAGAGAAAAAAGTAGTGACCTCTGTGAAAGTGTCGTTAAAGGAGATCCTGTGACCATCCTTCTCCGTATCAACAAGCACACCATCGCAATCGAAGAGAAGAGCCGAGGGAAGAGTTGCCGGAGAAGACGAAGCAGAGGAGCATGTGATTCCTCCGGAGCGAGATCCTATGTGTGTTATCATCATCGGGTTTGATCTCAAGCACTTACCCATGAACCGCGACTTCGAAGCTTTTGCCGACGAAGGTGTCGCGTTAAACGCACGCGCTGCATTGGGGATGAATGACGCAGACGATAACTTCGACTGAATTGAAGAAGAAGAAGAAGGTGAAGACAGAGAGAGTTTCACAGTCGCCATTGTTTGTTTGATTCTCTCTCTATCCCTTTTGCGAAGTTAAAATAACGGTCGGGGATTTCTTCAACTTATCCGGTCTTTGCGCTTATGACCACAAGTAATAACCACCCGGTCCGGGTTGGATTAGGATACTTCTCGTACTAAAAACCGGGTCGGATTGCTTTTGGTGACTTGTACAAATTTAATCTTTGAGAAAAAAATCTCAATGACAAGGCCAATCAAACTCTTCCCATCAGTGACTGGTATATAAAGGAATAAGTTTTTTTTACAAATGTTTTTTTGTTGACATGTGATATTATGAAAGAATTCAGACTAATCTTCAAAAACATGTATAGTCTATGTATAAACTATTTTCTGAATAATTAAATGAAATTTAAAGCATCGCTTCATATCTACGTGGCTAAAAAATGAAATGTAGTAAGGATACTTTCGAACTCATGTTGCTTAACTTCCCAAAATCCAATTAACATTACACAACCACCTTATGTTATTACAAATGTTCTATTTTCAATGAGAAAGATCCATATGAATATAAGAGCATGGCCAGTGGAATTATATCAAGAGTATTTTTACAATTTTTTTTAAAAGAAACTTCAAAATATCATGTTATTGAGTGAATATTTTAAATCGTGAGAATCTAATTTAAAATATTTAAAAGTAACTTATTTAAAATATTTTTAAATGTAGTTCTCATTACTTGAGATATTTAATTAATAAAATAATATATTTTCTATATTTATGAAATATTGTTATGAGATATTTTTCTTGTTCAAAATTTAACAGTTGATAAAGAATTACAAAAAAATATTGCAGAAGAAAAAAAAAGCGTTGGAGACTTGTTTTAATGAGAATAATTGATGTTGTGAAATTTCTTGCAAAACGAAATTTAGCATTTAGAGGGAAAATGAAAAACTTTATCAAAATAACAATTATAATTTCTTAACCTTGATTGAAATGATTGCAGAAATTGACTTGGTGATTCAAGATCATATTAGACACATTCAGAATCAAGAATACATCTTCATTATTTTGTTCATAATATTCAAAATGAGTTTATCTCTCCTTTAGTTTATATTGTTCAACTTTAAGATTGTATAAGTTATTGACGAGACAAAATATTTTTATGTCATTCTTGATTGTACATTGGATATGAGCCATCAAGAGAGAATCACTCTAATACTACGATATATGAATATGTAAAATAAAAAGTAAGAGTAAAAGAGTACTTCTAAGAGTTTCTTAAGGTAGATAATACATATGGATTATAATTCTTTGAAAATTGGTTAAAAACTCTAAAGTTTTCTACTTTTGATGTTGGTAATGTAAGCAGAGCCAAACTTTGGACCACGTTGATGAAACCCACGCTTCCAACTGATTTTAAATAATAAAACTATCTGCGACAAATTTACCAAAACTCTTCCTAATGTAGTGGTTGATTTCTAAGGGAATAAAACTTCATGTAACTAATCAAGGTTTGAATCTCCATAAATACTGGCCAAGTTTTTTTGTTTTGCTTATATTCTCTTTATTGTTAGGACCGGCCTGAATGTAAAGGGTCTATTATTAGAAAAATCAATGTGTTCAGTAATAATTTCTTGATATAAATCTAAAAGATTGTATATTCCATATGTTTATCATAGGCTTGGCCTTATGATTAGTGATATAACTCATTCATATGTAAAAGTTTTATTCTTTGGAATTTTGCAATGCATGTGGGCCTTGTTTTCTAGTTCTACAAAGAAATAGAAAATTCTCATTGACTATGTTCCTTTTTATAGTGGAATTTTTGTGCAATACTCTTTAGGAGAGTCGAATCAAAAGTGTCAAATCAATTATATTTCAAGCTCCACAAGTAAAGTCGGTTTTCTTGGGATTATATGAATCATGTGATGATGCTATATTATTTGGTCTGAAAGTGTAATCATGTCAATTAATAATTGTGAATTTTTACTTGACATATTATTTGATTTGAAATTTTGTTTGTTGTTAACTCGGTGAGTACAAGCTATAATTATGTGCATTGATGATACTTTTAAACAATTAAAAGGTGTAGTTCTGTTTTTGGAAAAATACATTCATGAAAGTTTTACTTATAGTTTAAGTATATCTTAAAGTATTGTTCGTGATATGAATGTTTATCATGTATTTGCAAATACATGTCGTATACTTAAGAAAAATAATTTGATGAAACTCAGTTAGGTGAAGAATTACAAACATGTGAAGATGATTTTAGAGAATTATTGTTAAAATTGTGGTGGACATGACAATAACTTCAGTCAAAAAACATATTGATCAAATGGTGAATTTGAACGTATTTTTGGATTCTTATTTGATTTGAGAGAGAACTAAAGGCATTAGATGAAAGTGAAATATGAGAACATTGCAATATAATGTTTTTGTCATTGTAGTTCTTGATATATCGATTTAAATGATTTTTATTCTAAAATGAGAACATTGCAAACTACTTTACGTGTTATACCATTGGAACCTAGCAAAGTTCTTGAGTTTGTTAAAAGTGTGGGGTGTTATCAGAATGTTTCAGTTGATTATAGTATATTTGACTATACAAGTGATTGTAGTTTCAGCGGAAAAAACTTTTCAAAATTAAAATTACTAAAATACTATTTACAATCTTCAATATTTATAAAAAGATTGAATGGTTTAACTATTTTATGCATTGAAAATACATATTAAAAGACATTGATTGAGAAACTGTTATACATGATTTTCCATGAGTAAAGCTTGAAAACATCCGTTTATTGTGCTTATATATTTTTTGTTTCATATAACTACTGTTTTTTTTTTGTTTTTCAGATTCAAACATGTCAAATAATGAAATTATTGATTGGAAACAAGTGATTGACAGAAAATGTAGGTAGAAGCATGAAAAACACAACAAAATTCTGATTTTTATGGTTTTGGTGATAACAATTATAAGACAAAAGATACAAAATCTTTATTTTATCTTGTGTTTGCTTTTGCTAAACATTGTTGTTTGGTGTTTTAGTTTGAGCAACAATTTTATAAGTATCATGTTTTATATGTTGGAGGGCATAGTTTAAAGTCTACCCAATCAATTGTCTAAGCTGGCCTTGGGTGTAATAATATTGATCACTAAGGAATAAAGTACTAAAAATTGAAATGTTTTTTTTTGTGATAAACGATGGAGGATTTCATAGCTTCCACAATGTTCAAATTAGAGCTGAAATTTTAAATCGAACTGAAATTTTTGAACATAACCGATATTTAGGTAGTTTGGTTTGAATTAAGTTACATACATAAAACCAAGAGCTTTATTCTAATTTGCCATAGAATCTCTTACATTTATTCTATTTTATCCCTCATAATATTTTTTTTTCTTTTAATTATAGAAATGTGGCTAAGTACTCAAATACCCTTAATAAATTATGTAAACTATAACTTAACCTAAGCTAAACCCTATAAACTAGTCCAAGGCTTTCATTTTCCTCCTCTCCACATACATGTTTGAGTTTCCTTTCCCATCACACACGGGATTCTCTTTTTTTTTTTGTGTGTGTGTGTGTGTGCACTCACACATGATTCTCCCTCTCTTTCAAACCTTTATATTTTTTTTGAACATCAAACCTCTTACTTTTTAGAATGGATATCAATGGTGAAGATAAAGACAAAAATTTATATTCTAAACCATATTAATAATATATTTTTGCGATTTTGAATAAGTTTGGTGAATTCAATGTCATATCAACGCTCTTTTTTCACGATTCTAAACCATATCAATGGCAAGGATAAAGAAAGATGTGTTTGTTTTCGCAAATTTAAAGTTCAAAATTGATGAATACGGATAAATTTATAGTTTTGATATGTAAACAACAACTATAACCCATATAATGGAGATTCTATGGAAAAACTTCTATGGCGGTCACAATTTTTTTTGAAGAAACGAGAAAATCCTAATAAGAAAATGAAGAAATAATTACGAAACTGCCATTTATTAAAAATAGATTAGCAATACTGAAAATCGAACTTGGCGTTATAAAGTTAAGAAACAATGAGCATACCACCAGACCACAAGTTACTTTTGTGTATAATCCCATCACTAGTTTTTGAATATAATTGTTTAAAAAATAAAATAAAATAACTCCTAACCAAATAAATTAACGAAACTGAGTATTGAACCCGAGGCTGTCTAGTTAAGTAACAAGCAATATAACATCAGACCACAAATTATTTTGTGTA
Organism: Sinapis alba; assembly: GCA_012274485.2. Lineage (NCBI taxonomy): Eukaryota > Viridiplantae > Streptophyta > Magnoliopsida > Brassicales > Brassicaceae > Sinapis > Sinapis alba. The sequence continues at coordinate 156,512 of MU105781.1, read as the reverse complement.
TATTTACATAATTTTCAGTTTGTATATAATTTTGTCTTATAAAATAAAATCTTATGTTAATTCCTGGTAAATTAGAATAAAATCCAAAATAATTTTTTTTTCTGTTGGTCGTTTCAAATCAGATTAATGATCTCTTTCTTTAAACTAGTGGGAAGAAAGTATCTCAGGGCTGTATTGATAACAAATAAGGAATATACCACTATACCACATGTTATTTTTTTGTATTAAATTAGAAATTTGATGCGTTCATCGAAGCAGAGAAGAAAATGAAGCAGCAATAGGAATACAAAATCATGAGATGAGATGAGATGAATAAGGAGAAGGAAATAAATTGTGAAGAAATACAATGTGAAGAAAGAGGATGGAGAATAAATTGGCCAACATAAATTAGGTTTACACAAGTCACCAAATGTTTCTTTACGTTCGGTTAATTATTTATTTTTATTAAATTGAATCAAAATAACAGATAATTGAACGCAATTAAATATAATGTTGGTTGGTTTTAGGAAAGTAATCCAGTACACCTACTCACAAATTTTTTATTCTCACTACCTTGCTTATTTTCTCACTATCTCTCCATTTTCTTCCTTCCCTTCTTAACTTTTTATTTTTATTATCTTTTTTTTTCCCTCAAATGCTGTGGGACTCACATTGCTTTATTATTTTTCTTTTATTTTCTTTTCTCGAGTGGGTCTCCTTTTACTTTTCTGTCGACCAGCATTTTTCTTTGCCAGTTTTTTCTTACTTTTTTAGTTTCTTGTTAAAGAGAATTATAATGCTTAATATTACTAAAATTATAGAAACAAAATTGAAATTCCGGTTTAACTTAAAATATTTTTTTTTATAGATAATAAAATTAAAAAAAAATTATTTCAATAATATTTAAGTCAACAATTAATTTCAAATATAATTTTACAAAAATATTTATATAAATTATTTTCCTAAACTAAATTTTTTCCCTTTTATATAAAGTTATCAAATTTAAAATAAGACATTCAAATTTTAGTCAACAAATAATTTCAAAGTATTTATATATATTTTTGAATAATATCTGAAAAATAATATTAAAATATATGTATTTCAATAATATTTAATTAACAATTTCAAAAATAAATTTTAAAATTGGGTTATATAAAATAATTCAAAAAATTAAGTTTAGTAAAACATATATTTCAATAATATTTTTAATCAATAATTAGTTTTAAAATAAATTTTATAAAATATTTATAAAATTTATTTTCTTTAATTTAAGTTTTTATTTCTTTTATCTAGCCTTCAAATTTAAAATATGATATTTCATATTTTTACTATTTATATTTGTAAAAAACTTTTTTGAGACTTTTTTTTTATTATGTAAAGAATATCATTTAAGATTCCAATTCAGTTATATTTATTTTTTACTTTAATACTTCTCGGTTCTTTTATAAATGACATTTTGTATCTTATCACATAAATTTAGGTAACTAGTACAATAATTACTGTAACTTTTTTTAGTTAATTAATTTTTTAGACCATAATTACGATAGAGATAGAACAAGGGTAAAAGAAATCAACTTTTGTTATATTTTATCTAAAAAAACAGATAGAGTATTATTTACAAAATGCTTTGATTTTATAAATAATTTATTTGTCTTAAAAACTTCTGTTAAATATATGTATTTATTAAGAACATGAATGCATTTAAATTATTTTAAATCTTTGTCAAAATTATCAAAGTTACATTTTTCTTGAAACATAAGGATATACATTATTTTATTAAATTTTAAGATTTGATATTATATTTCCTTTACATAAATGTGTATTGTGGACTACTAGTACTACCTTTTACTATTTTGGATTACCTTAGACTACTATGTATTATACATATTTCTAAGAACTTTATATTTTCAGCTTATTATATATTTTAGCAGAAATAATTTATATATTTTTAATTATATGTCCACATATGTGTTAAGATATCAAATTACTCATTAAATCTTTAATATTTCTTAAGTTGTTAGAAACATTATCACTTCCACAAAAACTTTCTTATACTTTCATGTATAATGTCTTGATGGTGATGTCATAATAAGATCAATTACACAAATTACATATTTTCAGAATTTTATTTCTACAAAAGTGTTATATACCATCTAAAACTGTGTAAAAGCATTGGTTCTACTATAAATAATTTTTTTCAGGTGGTATTACTAATAAAAGTTGAAATTAAAAAATATTGTTATGAACAAAATAATATCACTACTACCTTGAGTACTACTAAGTGTAAATATAATAATAATTTTTTTGTATATATGGCATGTAGATATTTTAAATAAGTAAATTTTAAACTATATTTTAATAACAAGTGTTAAATATGTTATACATGTTTTAGAAATTTTTGATTTTTTAATTTATATTAGTAATACCTAGTAAAACTAGTATTTCTTGCACTGAGTTTTTTTTAGTTTTTAATTTTTACTTCACTTAATTATAAATATAATACTAGTTTATGGTATACATGTGTTATATGTATGATTTTATATATTTTTTTACAAAAATTATAAATAGATATTAAATACAATTTTTTAAAAAGAGATTTTCGAAGTATACGACCAACAAAAGCAATTTTTGTTGCTAATATTTTATTTGAACCCTAGCAAATTATAAAAGTCCATAAGCTTTTTACTTTGTTTGGAAATTTGCTATTCATTACGTATGTTCAGGCTGGGTCTATAGCCTAATACTTTTTTTTATTAAAACTATATACAAAATATAGTTATATAAATATACATATAGGTTATGTAAATATTTGTTTTCGTTGTCCTTCGCCTTTCTCTATGCTTCGTCTTTTTCTTTTTGTTTGTTTGTAAGTTTAATAACCTAATCTATATGGATTTGAGGCGTTTAATTAAAAAATTGGAATGTTATTGATTTTGAGATGGTGTTGATTTTGATTGTGGTGAAGTACAGCTACAAGATTTACAAACTGAAATAACCGGTTCGGAACCGAACCAAACCAAAATTTTGTTCAATTTAATTCAGTAGATTTTTCTGATTCTGAAATAACCGTAAAACCGTAATACCCAAATCATAGTACCCAGTGGCTGAGCTAGACACTTTTCATACGGGGATCAAAAAAAAAATTATGGGGTCAAAATTTATTTTTTAAAGGGATCAAAATATTTTTTCTTTAACAAAAATAAATAAAACTAAAAAATAATGGGGTCAGCTGACCCCACCTCTCATACTTTACCTCCGCCCCTGATAGTACCTAATGATTGGCATAAAAAAACGTTCTGAAAAAAGAACATTTGTTTGTACGGCGATATATTTATACAAAATTTTTACCCCAAACATACGTAATGGAGTCGTAGACAGTCAAGTGAAATCCAATGTAAACAGCTAAATCGGTTGAGTTTTTAATTTAATATAAGCATTGCTGTTTTTAAAAGAAACAAATTTGTTTAAAAGGAATTGCAGTAAAAAACATTTAAAAGTTGTTGGTACTAGTTTTCGAAAATATGAACCAAAAATCGGAGAAGGAAGCACCAAATTTTTGAACTTTTCAAATCACATGTTTGATGTACTGTTCGAGTAATTCCAACTTCCTATCGTAATTACTTATTTTAGTACATCTCGTCATGGAAACTGGAATGTTACGTAAATGTCCACGTTTCTGCAATCTTACCATTTTTGCCAAAAAAAACAAACTTTAAACTAAAATCCAATTTAGCTATATTTAATTCATTTACATAAAAAGACAAAAAATCATAAAGAGCCAAGAAGCTCTTCTTAAACCGTCGCCTCACCAAACACTCTTTCACTTACTTATTTTCCTGTAAAAGTTTTTTTTTTTAACTCTTTCCTCGAAAAGTTTTCCATGAGAAAAGAGAGAATGTCTGGAGAAGGAACAGATAGGACGAATATATCTGCAGCTTCTGCAAGATCTCAAACAAGAAACACTCAAGGAGGATCTTCTTTTGGTAAATCAAAGCCTTCTTTCATCTTTACTAGGTTCTTGTTTATGTACTTCGGTCTCTATTGGTAAAAAAGAGAGGTACTTTTGTAATAAAATCTGAGACTCGTATCTTCTTTTAAAGCTTATAATATATATGTGTAAGCAAGGAGATAATCATCTTCTTCCCCCCCCCCAACATATTTTTCCTGCCCATTCCTTGATATTTTTAGGAAAAAAATTGTTTGGAATTATTGCAAATAGGGCTAAGCATTTTATCCTTTAAATTTGATTTGATTTATTATTCGTTTTGATTCGATCCAAAAAAATCAGGATATTCGTAAGTCTTCGAAGCAAAACAATTATTAAAAGTCAATATCCGTTAAAAACGAAGCAAATCACAAATACTAAAAATGTTAAATTAAAAAAATAATATAATTTTTTACAGAAAACTACAATTTTCTAATTTTTTTTTGTTTTATAAGACAATTTGATTAATTTTTAAAAAATTATAAAATAAATAGTTCATTAATTCTTACTTTATCTTTTATATTGTGTATAATGTTTTCTAGATTTACTCGTATTGAATAAAGTAGATAAGATATTCGTAAATATCTGTGAATATTCGCAAATATCCGTAAATTTTTTGAATATCTGGTTTTCTGGATATCTGTATTTTTACGAAGCAAATCAAATTAAAAAATCAAATATCTGTGAAATATGTATTAAATCATAAATACTAAAAATATGGTGATATTCGATCCGTGTTCACCCCTAATTGTAAATAGCAAAAAGAAAGATTTATTACCAAAGTAATTGTACACATGGATGATTAGGTGGACATTAGAACATTTCTAGCCAAATAGTTTTCTCTTAAAGAGGATATCTAAACCAAAAATACTATTTTAATATAATTTTATAATTTATTAAAATTTAAAATAAAATAAATTTTAAATAAAATATCTCTGAATGCTTAAGTGAGATATTTTTATTTTTCCTTTTTTATTTTCATATTCTATTATTTTTAATTGACAAACTATGAAAACTTTTCACTGTAAATATTTTTAGAATGCAAAGCAGTTTGTTTAGAATATTTTATTCAATTTGAACTGAACCAAATTAACGCATTTTTATCCGGAGATTTTAAGGGGTTTAGGGGAAAAAGTTGGCGTGTGTCCCACCAAAAAGGAAAAAATGGTTTTTCCCATCACGAAATAAGAGACTTTTGTTGTAGTTTTTTTGTACTGTTCGCATATTCCACTAACACGTAGCGGACCGTGAATCGTGCGTTTTTTAATTATTATTTTATTTCAAACAAAAAGTATATTATTTTTTTTCACTGTGTTTTGTGAAAAAATAAATTATATATTTACATATTTCATTTTAAAATATTAATCGGACCTAACTGGTCCGTATTGTTTTGATTGTATCAACAATTTGACTATCCATAGTAACTTGTTAACCAAGAAACAAGTTTTTTAGGACACATTAGCATTCCCTGATTGTGTAATCAAGAAATGTTATTAACAAGACTTGCTTCTCGATTATGCAGACTACTTGAAGACGATTCTCCTGGTACTGTTCGTCGGAGCTTTGGCATGGATTTATCAGTCAATCCAACCACCACCGTCAAAAACCGTCGCCGTTACAGCACCGAGGATCAAACTGAGAGACGGAAGACATTTAGCTTACAAGGAGCACGGTGTTCATAGAGACGAAGCCAAGTTCAAAATCATATACATCCACGGCTTCGATTGTTCTATGCTCCACTCGCCTTTCCCCTCTTTCTTATCGCCGGTAAGTTTCTCATTAGTGATATTCATTTGACAGACGTAACTTTCTGCGATTGCGGCTATATTTTTGTTCGTTTGGTAGATGCAGTTACCTGCGTCTAAATATTGCGGTAGACGCTGCGTCTACCGTCAATTAATTTTGAACCCTGAAAAAATTAGCGTGACAAACATAACCTAACCGCAGCCGCAAAAAGTTACGTCTGCCAAAAGAACAACATTATTGCCTACCCACTTGACAATCATCGTTAGCATGCGAAAATATTAAACCTTTGTCGAAAAAGGACAAAACGTATCTCTTTTGATGAAGTTAGAGTGTTTGTGCATTATATTTTTAAGGCTCTTGTGGAGGATTTGAGGATATATACTGTGTCTTTCGACCGTCCTGGTTATGGAGAGAGTGATCCTGACCCAAACCGATCACCGAGAAGCATAGCATTGGATATAGAAGAGCTGGCTGATGGGTTAGGACTTGGACCTAACTTCTATGTCTTTGGTCTCTCCATGGGTGGTAAAATCACTTGGACATGCCTTAAGTACATTCCTCACAGGTATGTTATGACTTGGGTCTGAGGGTTGAGTCCCTTTAGCTGGTCTAATGGGGAAAAAGATCTTTAACTTTGAATCTTGAAACAATTACAAATAATAAAAAGAAGATGTGAAGGGTGGTTTTCTTTGGATTATGGACTTTGTAAACAGGTTAGCAGGAGCAGCGCTTGTAGCACCAGCGATTAACTACTGGTGGAGAAACTTACCAGAAGACATAACAAGAGAAGCTTTCTCTCAAATGTATCCTGCAGATCAATGGGCTCTTCGCGTAGCTCACTATGCTCCTTGGCTTACATACTGGTGGAACACTCAGAAATGGTTCCCAGTCTGCAACATGATCGCTGGCAACCCCAGCATTTTATCCCGTCAGGACATGGAGGTCTTGACTAAGCTCGGATTCGTCAGTCCAAATCATGTACAAGCACAACTACAGATGTTTTAGTTTTAACAAATCTTTGTGCGGTTTGGTTAAGGTTCTTTGTTTACTTTATTTTTTTCAGGCATACATAAAACAACAAGGTGAATACGAAAGCATACACCGAGATTTGAATGTTGGATTTTCAAGCTGGGAGTTTGATCCTTTAGACCTGAAAGATCCGTTCCCGGACAACAATGGCTCGGTTCACCTATGGCATGGTGATGAGGACAGGTTTGTGCCAGTGAAGCTTCAGAGTTATATAGCATCAAAGCTTCCATGGATTCATTACCATGAACTCTCAGGAGCAGGACATTTGATACCTTTTGTGGAAGGTATGACTGATAAGATCATCAAGTCACTTTTGGTCGGGGAGTAATTAAGATGTAAGTGAGAGTAGAGAAGCTTCTGCTTGCATTGGCTATTATAAAAATAAGTGAGAGCAGAGAAGAAAACTTGTTCGAGACAATGTGGTTTATATTTCCCAAGGATGATTTAAATTGCTCACAAATAGTACTCTAGGGTTTCACTGTAAGCAACTGAAAGTTTCATTTTTAGCACTATCACGAGAGACGAGAGAGTACACTAAGAAAATAACAAAATTGTGATAAGACAAGTAATTATGGTTGGTGTGTAAGAAAAAAATCAAACCATGTTAGGACGCTGAGGAAGAAGAAGATTGTAAAACTTATTGTGCAAGAAAAAGCTCTTCCCTTTGCTATCAACTGCTTTTTTCCACCCACACCATCCACCATTTACTATCTTCTTGTGATCTTCACCACCTGTATAATGTGGATCCAAGATCAAGAACGCACAATCCCCGCTTCCTTCATCGTAATCCACTCCCAAAAGCGTGTATGCAAGAACTCCACCTCCTGAAACAATATCCAATTATTACAACACACAAGACATTTTTAGGCTCAGACTATCCACACACCAATGCTTTTGTTTTCAATTATTAAGTAGGATGAGCTTGTGTGTTAGATTAAAGCAGCAGAGTGATTTGGCTTGACTTACCAATCATTATTGGAGTTCCTTGGGTCTCAAAGTGAAGAGCTAACTCACGGCATTTCTCGGGGAGCTCGGATCCAGATCTGAAGTTCATGATTTTGCAACTTACCTGTATAGTAAAAGACCAAGAGTTTATGTTGAAGTCTACTATTATATTCTTGCCTTTTATATGATTCAAATGTCAGAATACAATAGAATTAAAAACTTTAGGGTAGAAGACTTACACCAAGAAGCTTGTCCAACACGAAACTCAGCTCTATGGCACCAATCCACTCCCGTGATCCTATGAACGAAGGATCCTTGTCACCTATCTCCACGAGCGTCTGCTGTATTTCCCTGAACATCCAAGATGGTACTTAGAAGATGATCAAGTGATGAAGAGAACTTTTGAGTTTTTTTTATTAAGGAAAAAGATTGTTTCCTACCTATGTGAAGGTACAGAAATGGATGTATAGTGTTGAAGTCTGAACCATGAGATGATACTTTGCAATGATCGGTAAGCACAACCCCATCCCTAAACAAACAATATAAAATTAAGCACAGCAAGATATTGTGTCAAATATCATCAGGTTAATTCTGTCGACACTGTGTTTTGAAACCATGGAAGAATGAGAAATGATGATATTACCGAGTCATCAAAGCTATCCTGAAGATAATGATAATACTCATAAGAACCTTGAATAAGAGATGCCACACCCTCCGACACTGCATTAAACGTTTTGAAACTGAATATATAACGAATAAATAAAGAGCAAAGAAGGGCATAGAAAATACTAACCACCGCTGCTAGGGATTCCGATATGCACATCTTTGAGCAAGATGGAACCTGACAATCCCCCCCACGTAAATTAACAATTACAGAGAGAGCCACAGAAAAAAAAAAAAAAAAGAAACTGAGAGATAAGAAGAAACTAAACAGATCTATCTACCTCTTTTCTTTGTATTACTCCTTGAGTCATCATTCACAGATAAATCCAAGGCATTAGCAGTTCTTAGAAGCGGACGATCAAGTGGCAAACCAAGCCTCATGTGTAGAGATTTCCTAACATCGACTGCAAAGAAAGTCAAGGGCAAGAGGAGCCACATATGCATCAGACATTATCCAAAAAGAAATAGGACTTAAAGTAAATGTTTTAAAGGATCAAAGTTTTGCTAGTTCAAAAACATATCAGAGTGCTAACTTCAATTCTATTAATAAGAAATTTAGCATGACTCTATCTATCTATCATAACTCTCTTTTGAACGTAATTGCAATAGTTACCTTGCTTCATTTCAGTCTCCCCATAGTTAAGCTCGTATATAGTTGTTATTGGATGTAACACTCCAGGTGGATTGAAGTGATAAATACGCAACTATAAGAACAAAGCAAAATATATTTATATTTTCTTTTTGATCAAAATATATTTATATAATTCAGGAAAAAAGCAGAGATAATACAAACTCAAAAATATACATAAGAAAAAGATATCATATTGATAAAAGAAAAGAATTTAGGAACCATATCCTCCTACCTGAGGATGCTCCATCAAGAGGTTTGGTATGATAATCTTCTTCAGGGAGTATAGCTGATCAACCAGGGCAGGGATAACTAAATTTGAGACTGCGTGCATGAGTGGAAGCTCCTTGGGTGCATAAGTAAGTACATCAAGATTCAAATCAACAACAATGAGCCTTGCTTCTTCCATAGCTGTGAGAACAGTAAGAATGAGAACAGGGAACAAGCATATTAGAGATTTAAACATTTCTACTCCAAGCAATTACCTGGAAAATATTCTGCAACAGGGGCACCAGAGGTTGGAGATTTTTCAGATCTATTAAGCATTACAGAGATTTGGATCTTATCTGCATTCTAAGAAGAAGAAGTTTCAGGGGTAGAGAAACAAAAGTCAGGCCAGGACAAGAACAGCGGAAAAAAATCTCTGTTTACTTACCTCTGCTGAATTTACTACTGAAGTAGTTTTGCTGTTTGGACACAAATGTGAACATGATAACATCTTAATGTCAGATACTTGGTCTTCAGCACCAGGAAGACGGTTTATGTTTGACGCATCAGCACCAAAACCAAAATCTTTACCACGGAGGACGACTGGCTTTGGAACATCTCCAGAAGCTTTCTTTAAGGCCTCGGCTATGTACACAACACATGGTTCTTTAAACTGAGTAATAACTGCATCAATTGCTTCTGAAAACATCTTCTTCGATTCTGGAAACAAGACATCACTAAACTTGAGAAACAAAAGAGATAAACAGAGCCACAAAAGGGTTAAGGAGACTGAGAGACTATACCAGAGGGAGAGCTTGCGGGAAAATAGGAAGGCAGCTTGATGGGAAGCTCACAGTGAAGCAAGCAACCATTCTCCCATAGATACTTTCCAGACTTATCCTCCTCATACACAACCGAACCAACAAGCTCTAGCTTTGCTAACTTCTCCGTCTTTGAGATGAAAAAGTGAATGTTACCAGTTCCTGGATCGACACTAGCTCCAACTATCTTTTCATCATCTAACTCTCCACCTTCGGATATATTCTTACGCAATCTACGAGCTGCTCTGACTGCCTCAAGCGCGCTTTTCTCAGCGTCAGAGTCCCCAACTATCAAACCGCCAATGACCTCAAAACCTTTCGGTAACAACTTCCTGAGATCATCTGCTCGTTTCATCACAAGAAAACATTCAACAAAGATTACTTATACACAACCACAGAAACAATGCACACAACTAGAAAGTTTTGATCTTTCGATATCAAAAACAGGAAACATGCAAATGCAAGTGAATTTGATTCTAAATGAGCTTAATTGCAAGACCCATGTAGAAAACGGCATCTTCTTACCAGATTCTTGATCGAGATCAGGAGACTGATGATGGATGCATCTGAAGGTGGAGACGACGGTGAACGGTGGGAGGAATGGGGAACCAATGAGCCATTGGAGAGTTCCAGGTTGGTTCCCAGAGAGAAGCAGCTTTGGACAAAGGACTCGTACAGTCGCTGTCTCGCACGAAAGAGGAGCCATCGGATCCAACAAAGGCAGGATCAGTTTTTTTCGATGACTGCTTGTGCCTGTCGTGTCTTGAGAGACTTATTTGACGATGTGGCGACTATTTGTAATCTACATGGGCCCGGTCCAGTTTAGGCCCATTATTATAGGCTTGTTTATACTAGACTTTTTTAAAAGTGGTTTTTTTTTTTTTTTTTTTTGTCAACTCCCATTTGCTTAGATCAAGTGGTATGCGAGTCTGAGTCATTCCGAAGAGACGCTCTGTCCGGCTGTGTCTGATCTATGTGGGAAAATAGAGTACCGCTAAGTCTTACCTCTTTGGCAAGAGAGTCTGCACGCAGGTTCGACGTCATGGGGATCCATGAGATGCTGAAAGCTGAGAAACCCTCTCTAAGGAGCCGGAAAGATACTATCTCGGGAGTAAGGGCTGGCCAGTCGGCCGGCCTATCTAACATATCCACCAAATCAGAACAGTCCGTCTCCATGTGAATCTCGGTACAAGGTAGCTCCCGTAAACAGGACATAACCCAAATAAGTCCTTCCACTTCAACATGGAGGGCGGATATACTCTTCCGACATCCTTGAAGTCCAAATCTCTCGACTCCCATTTGATCCTTGTAACACCATCCTAATCCACTGACCGTACCATCATCGATCCATGATGCATCGATCATATTTAAAAAAATGGTTATGTAGAGAATAAATATTATTTTTAACTTTTGACCAAAAAATAAATAAATATTATTTTGAATTTTAATTGATGACAAAAAAATATTATTTTTAACTGAATACTAACCCAAACATTGGCTTATTTAGAAAATATGTGAAAATTAAACATAAATGGTTGAAAGCAATAAACGATTTAGGATAGTTAGGGGGTTTACTGGCAAGTGAATTCTCATGAGATTTTGAGGTTTCATTGTTATTAGTTCATGTATTTCAAAATTTTAGATAGAATCCACTATTATTTATATAAAATTTTCAAAATCCACTAAAATACCTTGTTATTCAAAATTTAGTTATTATTGATTCTTAAATTTAACTAAATTAGTGTTATTTAAATATAAATTATGTTTGTAATAGTTGAATAATAACACATACATGTATTTTTTTTTGTTTAATTAATTATTTTATATTTTCATTTTATTTTATATATTACATCCATTCAAATGAAAAATAAAAATATGTTTTGAATTAGTTATGTTTTAATGAATTATGAAAATATAATATGTTACAAATAATTTAAAGTTTATGACTAATAATATTCAATAAATGTTTTTATTTGTTTTCAACATATATATTATAACACATGAAAATATATTTATTTTCTTTTTTAATTGTAACTAGCATTTTGTTTTATTTATTAAACTTATATTATTATATCATCAGTGAATTAGTTTATCAGCTATATATTCATTTGTTATATAAAATATCTTAATATGCAATTGTTTTGTATAATGTATTCTGAATTTGTTATGCTTCATCTTCATTTTCTGTTTGATATGCATTTTTGATCTGCATCACCCATTCAAAGATTAATCTTCAAATTTTTGTCTTGCAAATACCAAAGAAAAGGGTGTTGGCCAAAGCAATAGTCCAATAAATACAGTTTATTTTTAAAGCTAGTTGCTAACAAATACTATTTATTATTTCACTTTATTCATGGGTCAAACTAAAATTTCTTTCAAAACTAAAGTTTAGTATTTTCATTTTTATGTAATAGTTTTAAATTATTTTTTTATAAAAAAAGTTATGAATAATATATGTATCTTGTTTTTACTTAGCTTTTATATTTTAGGTTGTTTTACATAAATTAAAAATAATTCATAAATTCAAGGCACATTTTTAATTAGTTTCTTAAATATATAACACATGTATGCATTTTTAGTTTCTATTAAATAAATTTTCTATTAGCTTCAATTATATGATTATTAATTTTACGGAAAACCCAATCCAAAATTTCTTAAAACTTAACATTGTTTTTAATATCATTCTAGTATAACAATATCTCGTTTTTAGTATCGTTCTAATATATTGGTATATAATTTCGTTATAACATTGATTTTTTCTTGTTTTTGTTTGCATATCAAAATAAAGAAGGTCATCTCAATAGCCAATAAGATCTTAGCTGTAAGAACATAACTTGTTTTAGACTCTGGAATTTTATATTACGGTAAGTAATCGAATTATGGCCTATGTTGTGTTTGAGCGTCACTGCCTCCGAAGACTAAGGAACGGAATGTCAACGGCCAAACAGTTAAAGATTGGGTCAGACTGTAAGACTTCAAAAGAGTGCAAGACTCAATTTCGAATTTTCAATAATGCAACTTTTGTTTAAATAGAATAATAATGTCCGTTATACATATTTGAAACCTAAGTATTTGGTCATTTTGGAGAAAACCTATATCCAATTAATTGATCATATTTTTTTAAAAAATGTCCGCAAAACTTGGATCTTCAAAATGAAAAAAATGTTTAAAATGAATTGGCTGCATAGATAATTCCCATTACTAAAAAATTGGTCTTACACATTGGACTTTAAAATTAGCGATGAAGAACTCCATGCAAATTTACTTGTATATTAGCGATAATGTCGCATCCCCACCTTAATTCTCAGTCATTACATGGATTACTGTTCAAGATCGGATGGCAAACGGGAGATCGGGTGTTAAGATGGAACTCTGACAGGGGCGGATGCAGAAACAGATTTAATAGGAGGCACAAAAAAAAATTCACTGCATTTTATTTTTGAGTTGGGGGTACATACATACATTATACAACATTTGTTAAAGAAAAACAAAGTTAGTTGGGGGCACGTGCCCCCGTACTTTATGTTCTCCGTCCGCATGCAGATGCTGAGATGCATCATGTATGCTCTGCTTTGCCAAATGGAATCTCGAGGTCATTTGTTTTTTTAGCTGTTTGTATTTGGAGGAGGTAGCAAGAAGCTTGTGGGTGCGGATTACATGAATGTGGAATCGAGTTTTGGATATGACAGCAAGTAGAGTGCGAGATAAAATCACTATGTTTCTATTCAAAGATATGCTTTTCAAACAGTAGTATGTTCGATATGAAGAAAGAGGATGGTAAAAGACATGGTGAGGCATCCCAGCCTCCGGTTACACTAATCCGTTTTGTTGATAACTCAAAGAGATGGGTGGTGGTCGTTGGGAAAATGCAATGGTAATTTGGTCTGCCACTACTTGTCTACTTGACCAATTAGTGATGCTTAACCAAAAAAAAAAATTGATGCTTTAGGTAAGTGTTTCAAAAACAAAGTCAGATCTATTGTAAAGAAGTTTTTGATATGGATAAAATTTTAATATTCATTCGAAAAATATCTCAACCAACATAAATTTCTATAAAATCTTGTATCTATTTTATTAAAATAGAATTACTATATATAATTTATATTTATCTAACATTTTGTTTAAATTGTCATTAAAATTTTATTTTTTTAGATATTCATTGACATTAATATTGTCAAATGATTTTTTAACTAATTAATTAAAAGTTAACGACCTTATAAAAAATTATATAATTATATATATAGATATATTTTTCTTTTTCTATCATAGAAATTTTGTAAAAATTTTACTCTTTATGTTTAATAAAACAATCAATACTATTAAAATAAAACCACAAAGTTAAACCAAACTTGCTTCTAGATAAAATAAAATAAAATAAAATATTATATAATATAATTAATATCCCTACAACATTATTTTAAGCTTAATTCATTTATATTTATAACAAAACCACCAAATATTCTTGCAATATTTATGGTAAGAATTCAAATGGGATAATTATTAATATTTTTTTATAAAGTGAAATTATTTATAGGAACAAACATCAATGTCTACAAATCTTAACTTATTTAAACATTTTTTAACTAGGTTATTAACATATCTTAAGTTTTCCCAACGATTTATATTTATATATTTACAATATTAACAAATAAATATTTTGAAATATTTTTTATACTATCCGATATCTTTTAACTTATTCCTCAAATAATATAAATAACAAAGACAAACTAATACTGTCATATAAATAAATTTTGGCTTTCTCTAATATCATTTTATTCATTTTTGAATAGTAGAAAAATCATCAAAATACCAAAAATTACAAATCTGATAGTTTTTCAATTTTATGTATAATTTTAAAGTATATAGAAATTTAATTTTAGAAATAGTAATAGTTTTCTCTGTTTTTTTTTAGATTTTTATCAGATTTTATTATATTTTTAATTAACAATTTTTTTATCAAATTTGAACCAGATTATGTATGGATTACTAGGTTTACCAGTTTAATAGCGGGTCGAGATTATATATGAAAACACTAAATATATATTTTTAACATAAATATGTAGATCAAAATTTAAAAATAAATTTTATCAACTAACATTTTTACCTAAAAATTAAATTCACGTTTTAAAAACGCGGATAAAAATCTGATATTATCTATTAATATAACCTATATACTTTTTGTTGTTAGCTATCTATATACCGGAACATAAGTTTTATCAAAAAAGTCTTTGGTCAAAAACATAGGTTTTATAAACAGTTGGCCAAATTTAGTCTAGAATTTAAAATCCGACAAACAATTACTAACTAAATTAAGTTAACTTGTGTATAGGATAATATCATGACGTTTGTAGGAGTAAACCCTTAAGCAATCGAAATGGTATAACTACAATTAACATAATTCTTATATTTTTTCCAAACTAAAGAGATGTTAATGAATCTTAAATAAAATAATAAAATCTATTTGTTGATGGGAGGCCGATCACTATTCACGTGGGGAAACTAATCTACAAGTTTTGAAACCATTTCTTGATACTTATGTTATGTTAATCATGATTCATGAATATTGACTAACATTATCATAATCAATACTTATGTGAACATAATCATGACTTACATTATAAAACTAACATGCACGTTGTCAGCTTATATTCCATATCTTTTAATGTGATTTTGTAAAACACGAGCCTTTATTATTTTTCGACCCAATTATCATAAATCAAAAGAAATGCAAAAGAACAAATGGAAAATGAAACGGCTCAGGCGGTCCCTCAAGTCGGAGGGCAATGCATGAGGCTGTTTTGGCAAAGCAGTGATCACCATCTGGTCTCAGCAGTGGACGGCTCAACGCTAACTCAAATCCACCATGGCTGCCAAGTGCCAGCTCGTACACAGCTGAACCACCAATTAAACAAAAGAAAATTAATTATACTCCTTCAATTTTATATTAGTTGTCGTTTTAAATTTATGTATGCATATTAATAAAACATACTCCCTCCGTTTTACAAAGAGTGTCGTTTTAGAGAAATTTTTTTGTTACGAAATAAGTGTCGTTTTCGTATTTCAATACAAAATTTAAGAATTTTATTTTTCAGGTTATTTTTTTATTGGTTGAAATATGGTTAGGTGTATGAGAAATGATGTTTTTATATATAAAATATGTAAAATTAAATATTTTCTTAATCCGTGTGCACAAATCTAAAACAACACTTATTATGAAACAGAGAGAGTATGATTTTGTATATTTCTAAAATAAAAACACAATTACTTATACAATTAACCATGTTTCAACCAATTAAAAAAATAAATTATAGAATCTTATTAATAAATTCTGCATTGAAACTTTAAAACAATACTTATTTTAAATTTTTTTTTTTAACGATAAATACTATGAAATAGAGGGAGTATTAAAGAAAATTGACAAAACGTTTCTTTTACGCTCTTATCTTTTTCGTTTCTGTTCAACTTCGTTAGGTCTCCACGCGCCACCGATGCATGTCGAACCGAGAGGAGAGCGAAAACAGCTTCAATGTTCAATCTTTCCACGTGGCATCGTTTGAATGGCTTACATCCACTATTGTGTTTGTGGACGTGCACCACAGTTTGAAGATAATCATTTGTACAAAGCCTACAAAATTCTAACACGTGGCTACAGCATACATGCGGCGAACTTTATCTCCAAATTCAACATAACAATCGGCGGCCTACAACCTGAACTGTTTTTCTCATGGAAAATAATTACATTTTTTTTTTGTTGCTTAAAAACAAATTTTTTTGTTTAACCATTTTTTAAGAAAAGGAAAATTAATATCACAAAGGTTTCTTTTTATTTCAAAAGAACATATAAAGATAAAAATACAAAACAATATTCATTGAATGATATAAAAACAGTTACATCTTTAGAATTTAAGGTTTTGAATTTGAATTCTAATGTTTAGGATTTAGTTTTACGATCTAGGATTTTAAGTAGTAAATACATATTTTAATTTAAAAATAAAAATTGATCTGTTTCTTAATAAAAATTAATATTATGTTTATTATGTATTAAAATATTAGTTATGCTGTTAAACAAATGCAATATTATGACTTTTTAACAAATGCAATATTATGACTTTTTAACTTTGAAGGTTATTTTTAGGGTCATGCATTAACCATAACAAACACACAAACTAAGAAACTAGTCATAACAATTTTTTTTTAAAGAAAACTAATCATAACAGAAAAATATATGCATATTAATATAATAATTGTTATTTTGCCTTTCATCACTTTTTCCTCTCCTTTTAATCAATATTATCGGTTTAAAAATTACTTATTCAAATTACTTATTTACCTATAAAATATAGCTTTTTGTATATATCATGTTTTGAATTTTTAAAATAAACATATATTTGTAAAATTTAATATGTAAAATTTTTAATGAGATATTGTTGTGTTATATTCTATTTACAAAACATATAATGTAATTATAATTATATACTCTCTTTCACTAATATGTAATTTATAATAATATATTATTGTGCTCTGTTATATTTACAAAATAAAATTGTAAGTATACAATATCGCTTTCTATCTTTATCTCCCTCTCTCCCTAGCTCTATGTCTCTCCCACCTTCCTCTCCCTCTCTCTTTCTTTCTATAATATGTAATGTTACAACAAATATTGTAATTTTCTGAGTATACAGTGTCTCAGTTTCTCTCTCTTCCTCTTTGTCTTCCAAAATAACAATATTGTTCAAAGTTGTGACAAATTATTATCACATCACTTCTCTACATATAAATATATAGTTTTTTTTAGGATCGGAGTGTCGTGATCCAACTGACTAATTTTCCGGGAATTTAACTACCGGCGTCAGTCAGACCCGGTTGCTCGCAAGGAGAATTAGATACCTCTATCGCTTAGCCACAAAAATGGATAATCTGGAAGGGAGGTTTCGAACTCACGACCCTTAAAATCTTTATGAGCTGCCTTAACCACCCGACCGCACCCTTATGGTTTATAAATACATAGTTGGTTCTTAATTTTTCGATCCTTATATACATTTGACAAATTATCTCAAAAATATACCTACCATAGCTAGGTTTTCTTCCCAACAAATTTAATAGGTGGTTTGCATATTTTATTAGTTTGATTTTGAAGATTCATAGAACGCCATTTTAGACGCATTTTTACAAACTATGAAAATCAAAATTACTTATAAAATTATAAATAAAGCTATATTATGACGATTTGAAAACTAAAATAGTACTTCAGAATAAAAAATATATTTTAATATTGCATGAAAAACAGCAATAATATGAACAATACGGTATTCCATAGAGTACATAATTATAGTATCTTCTATATATACTTTCAGAATATAAAATATCTCTACTACTAAACATTATGCAATTTTAATCAGTTAGATATGATAGTTCAACAGATTAGCTCTCCGAAATTTTTGATTATAACCATATATAATTGTTTAGTAGGTTTTGTTTCATACTGTTAGACGAAACTAAAAGTCAAGTATTGTTGGGTTGCATTACGATTATATATATGCTAATCACAGAAAAGAATGGCTGAAAACAGAATATATTATTTGTTTCATTTGTCTGAATTTCGATGAAGAAAATGTTTGATAAGATGATAGGAGGTGAAACTATTATAAATAAGATCTTATAGGTATCATATGCTAATAAAATCAAAAGGGATAAGAACGTACGTTCTATCGTCGTATGGAAATATTCTAATGGAACGTAAAATCATGACTCAAATTGTGTCACGCAATGGATAATAAACAAGAGGATCGTCATGAGTGGTGATACAAGAGGGCTTGTAAGAAAGGATGAGAACCAAATAGCACGTTGGATGAGGAGAGTGGCTCTTGGTAATAGGCAAAGGTCGGTTTATTGCAATAACCGGCCTTTCTAGATTTAAATAAACAATAATCCCTTTGACGACAAACCCATGTTTTGGTCTGGTTATTTCACTTTTCACATAGGATTCACAAGAAAGCATAAAATCTGCCTACATGGACAAAAAGTAGTATTGTTTTCTGGATCACAAACAAAAGTTACAAAAGCATCTTATAATATGTCACTTTTTCAGGGAAAATAATAAAAAAATACTCCATCCATTCCACAAAGATGTATGTTTTGGTGTTTTCACACATATTAAGAAAATACATTAATCATACATCGTTTTTATAAATTATCAAATTTCAATGCATTTTAACCAATAGTCTTTCAATAAATTCAATTAATTTTATTGAAAATTGTAATTTTTGTATAGAAAACATAAAAAATACATCTTTGTGAAATAATTTATTTTTGTAAAACATTTATCTTAGTACAACGGAGGGAGTAATAAACTATGTTATTGGCAATATATATATGCAGTGCTACACCGTCGATCGAACTTGTGATTTCTGTGTTACACCAAGTCGGCTATATAAGATGTTAAAAAAATAGATATATATATATATAAAAGATGTTAAAACAAATACATGCTAATCCAATTCTCTTTTAGTTTTCAGTTACATTTTTAAATGTGCATTTCTCTTAAATATCATTTTAATTTTTTATCACAAAATCTTTCGAAAATTAAAATGATTACAATAGTCTTTTTTTATGAATTTTTTTTTTTGAAATTTGAAACCCGATCTCAAACCCACCATTTAACTCTAAACTCTAAGTCTATATTATTTAATCTTATGAGTATAAATACATATAAATATATTTTTAGCTTTTAATAAAACCTATTTTGATCATTTTCTTCCTTAAAAACTATTTTTGTAAAAACAAACTAAAATGAACTATCTAAGAGATTTTTTTTTTTAAATTGTAATATTTTGTATTCTTTTATAAATTATAAATTCTAAACCTTACGATTCATCATGTATCAAAAACATAATCTTAATCAAATGTATAACTCTAATTTTTAAGAATAAGTATTTCTAATATAAATTTTTAATTACTTAGATTTTAATTTTTTTTTAAAATGGTTATTTTGCTAGATATTTTTCGCTAGCCAAATAGTACTTACTATATGAGGGAGGTTCTTTCTACAATATTTTCTTTGTTCAAAAATATATATTTGAAAATGATTTATTTGTTCGTTATAATATATTCTTAAGATTATTCCACTTTCAATTTTTTATCTAAAAATGCTATTTTCCGTCCCAAAACAAATAGCAAAAATAAAATATTAGGTAGCCTGACCAAAAAAAGATATTTATTTTGGTGAACCAGATCACGCGCCAGCTCAAGAGCGTGTAAGATAAGACTAGACAGACGCAAAAGATATTTGTAAACAACGCCACGTAGGCACTAAAAGGTTGGAGTATGGGACCCAGCTCGCTAAGCTCTATATATTACGAAATGTACCAAAGTTTTTTCTTACAACCACATCTCTCTATTTCTCTTAAAACTCTCTCTCTCCAATTAATGGAACCTGTTCTTGTCGCAATGGCCGTAACCGCCACGTCAGAAGACGATGGATTTTCGTTAATCACCGATAAAGTTTCTTATAATCTAACGGCGTCAGACGTTACTATCGTTACCTCCGGCAACCGTCGGATTCCGGCTCATTCCGGTATTCTGGTATAAGTTTGATTCTTTTTCTTTAAATAGTTGGGTTTTAAATATGGGCAATTTTTTATTTTGTGTCACAAAAATAGTTTTTAAAGAAAAAAATAACTAAAATATTTTTTTAATTTTTTTTTTAATTTTTTTTTTGTTTTTTGAGATTTGAAATTCTAACCCCAAAACTTCACTCTTTAACTATAGACCTTAAATCTATAATAGTTAACTTTGGAGATATAAGTATAATTGATATTTGTAATGAAATATTTTGGTTATTTTATTTTTTTAGAGACTATTTTTTGTGACAAAATTTTTTTTTAGTGTTATTTTAAGGTATAACCAGTTTTGTTTAACTTATGGATAATGCAGGCTTCGGCTTCACCAGTACTAATGAACATCATGAAGAAAACGATGAGACGTTACCAACGTTATGGAGCTAAGAGAGCCATCAAGATTCTTGGCGTTCCATGCGACGCCGTTTCAGTCTTCATCAGATTCCTATACTCTTCTAGGTTGGTGGCATAATATAAACGTTTTATACACAAGTGGAAATAATCAACGACTGATTAATTAAAAAAAAAGAATTAAATCTTAAACCGTGTTTCTTTGTGTAAACACCTGGTGGTCAATGACTAAAAGTACCCTCTGTTTTTTTTTTTTTTTTTTCACGAGTAGTTTGACGGAGGATGAGTTGGAGAAATATGGGATCCATCTTCTAGCGTTGTCTCACGTGTACATGGTGGCGAATCTGAAGCAACGCTGCTCAAAAGGCGTCGTTGAGGGTTTAACTGCGGAGAACGTTGTCGACGTTCTCCAGCTAGCTAAGCTCTGCGATGCTCCTGATGTTTGTCTTAAATCTATGCGTCTTATTCAGTCGCAGTTTAAGAGTGTTGAACAGACCGAAGGATGGAAGTTTCTTCAGGAACACGATCCTGTTCTTGAGCTCGATATCCTCCAGTTCATAGACGATGCCGAATCGGTAATTTTCTATTTTCTCTTTGTTATTTTTGAATACATACCCTCCGTTTTTAATATACAATGTTTTAGGATTTTGCACATAAATTAAAAAACATTAAATTTTTTATATTTTTTAAACAAAAACATTATTAATTATCTATATAACCATAATTCAACCAATTATAAAATAAAATGTATAATATCATTGGTCATTAAACATTAAATGTTAATAAAGTTTACATTGAAAATTGAAAACGTCATAAAATTTTCTCCAAAACGTCATATATAAAAAATCGGAGGAAGTATATTAAAATATATTAATATCAATCATTTTTTGATGATGATTTAATGCAGAGGAAGAAAAGAAGACGGAGGCAAAAAAAAGAGCAGAATCTGTACATGCAACTAAGCGAGGCAATGGAGTGTATAGAGCATATATGCACCCAAGGTTGTACATTGGTCGGTCCAACGAACATAGTAGACGATAACAAGTCAACGACTGTTCCTTTTGGGGCGAAGTCAAATCCTTGTAAGGCGTTTTCCACGTGTTACGGCCTCCAGCTTTCGATACGTCACTTTGCCGTATGCAAGAAGAGGAGTAACGAGAAAGGTTGTCTACGTTGCAAGCGGATGCTTCAACTCCTAAGACTCCATTCTTCTATTTGTGATCAGCCAGAATCTTGTCGTGTCCCTCTTTGCAGGTATGTCCTAACGTTTTCTTTTGTTGATTGAAAAAAGTTTTGAGTTAATTTGAAATTCATTATTCTTCATATAAAAACCAACACTTATTTGATAGTATACAAAAAAATTCACTTTGTGAAAGTGACACATCTGGTTTGGCTTTATGTTGACACTAGTTTGTTGTCACCCACCTTTTGAAACTTTGCAAATTGCTGTGAGAATTGATGGTGGACCTTTGTGTAGATATTTGCAGATATTTAGAATTTCATGTGTCTTAGTCAACTTTTTAATTTTAATTTTTTTGGAGCAGGCACTTTAAGAAAAGGGTAGAACAAGACAAAAGGATGGGTGAAGACACCAAGTGGAATCTTTTGGTGAGGAGGGTGGTATCTGCAAAAGCTATGTCTTCATTGTGTCAGTCGTCAAAGAAGAACAAATGTGATGGAGAAGCAGAAGGATTAGTCAGGAACAGAACAGGAAAAAGTTGGGGTTTTGTAGATAATAATGAAGATTGATTCTTTTGTAGTATATATGTATCATTTGATGGGTGTAGAGGGTTTAGTTTGTAGATGAGTAAACCCTTTTAAATTGGCAGTGTGTAGGCCACATTTGTTTGTTTATTTTACATTAAATATCAGCATGCAATAAGACAAGGTTATATAAATATTCTCGACTTAAAGAGGTGTTTTTATAGTATATATTGGTTACAAAAGATGAATTTAAGGTAATGACCATGGCTATTGACAAGTTTACATAGAATCTTGAATTGAAAATTAGAGTGAAAGTAAGTAAACCAACTGACCAAGTGCGGCTGGTTAGAACAAGTTCTTTTGCCACGCAAGACTAAAATTTGAGTTCAGTGTTACATTTTATGAAAAACAATTTATGTTTCATGGAGCCGCCATAAAGATAATTAAAGGTTGGTTCTGATTTAAAGAAAAATGTCTAGATATGAGACAAAAAGAACACTGAATTTATCACTAAAAAAAAAAAAAAAATAAAAAGAAGATAGAGATAGAAAATGATAGAAAGATGATTCTCAGACGGAAAAACTCCCAAAGAAATTCAAAATATGACATTTATCATTATGTGAATGGTTTTTATTTATATTTTAGCTAAATTATTAAACAAAACTAATTAAAATGAATGAGATATATTTGTTATAATATCTTTTTTGTTTGGTATGCATAGAATTGTATAATCAGTATAATCACCATCATAACTAATTTCTGGTCTTCTCCCTTTTGCTTACTTCAAGAATATGTCTTGATGATATCGAAAGTATGTGTTTTTGTGTTGAGTAGCTCCCTTCATGGAAATTGCAAAGTGAAGGTGAAAAGGGAGGATGTTTGTTGCCCAAAATAAGAGGGCGAGGTGGGACTTAGGAAACTAAAGGAGGTTGCACTACAATTAATATGGCCATTCCTTAACCAGT
The DNA here is from genome assembly GCA_012274485.2 of Sinapis alba. Classification (NCBI taxonomy): domain Eukaryota; kingdom Viridiplantae; phylum Streptophyta; class Magnoliopsida; order Brassicales; family Brassicaceae; genus Sinapis; species Sinapis alba. Next base: position 132,873 of record MU105781.1, on the reverse strand, counting down.
TTGGTTCCTTGTGGGTGAAATGGGTTTAGAAGTATTTAGTTAAAGAAGAATAAGTGAAAAGTAGTGTTGATGGTCCATGGAATTGGTGAAAACTTTTAAAGTATCAACATGTTGCTCAAATTTCATCCAGTCTGAGATTCGAGATGGTGAGACAGTGAGATTCTGGCTAGATAATTGGCATCCTTTGGGCATGCTCTTTGAGATAACCAGGTAAAGGGGGTATGTTGAAGCTTGGCATTAGACGGTCTGCTTGTGTATGTGATGTTGCAGTTGGAAATGAATGACAGCTCCATGACACGCAAACTCATATACTGAAAGGAATGATTGACCAAATCAGAACCTTTCCAAACTCTCTAGATCAAGGGGATAAAGATGGGATGTTGTGGAGGCATGGTCATTTTCCTCTAGCAACACTTGGAACGAAACAAGGATATTGAAAGGCCCTAAAACTAGAGTAAGAGGATGATTAACCCTAAGCACTAGTTTTTTTAAAATTTGATTTTGTTTTTAAAAAAATAAATCAATTGCGGGCTTCCACGTGTCAGTAGAGCACGCAAATAGTACAAGAACTCTCTAAGAGCTCCCTCTTGTAGAATAGATGGAAGAGTTGGATTTTTTTTTAATAATGTGGGCCCCACCCCTTAAGAAAGGGTGGTGATAATCATGGTCTAAGACCATTTTTAACCCGGTTTCTTAGATGGATTTCTTGCACTGTTCGCGGGTCCCACTGACACGTGATGGTCCGCGATTGGTTCCCTTTTTAATTTTTTTTTTTAATCATGAAAAAAAAAATTAAGAAACCCATTTTGAGTTTCTTGGATTAAAGATGGTCTAAGGTTCTTTGGTTCTCCTAAGGCGTGCCTAAGTTTGCTTTCATAATTTGGTTGGTAATTAGAGATCGTATAACAACAAAAGGGCGTACGAGAAACTGGGTTATATGGATTAGTCGTGTTTATTTTGTGGAGTCACTTGAATCGTGAAACCATCTTTATTTTGCATGTCCATACACCTATGCAGTGTGGCTTTTTTTTTTTTACACAGCAGTGTGGCTTGAATTTGTTGGAAATCTGTTCAGTGAGGATCCCAATCCAGACTGAACTACACATTGGAAATGCTCATAAACCACACTTATGATCGGCTACCTTAATTTGATGTCATGGTTAGAGATGTTCTGACATTTTTATAGTTAGTGACTAATGAGATTAGTGCATTTAAATAAGTGTAATTTTCTTAAATAGCCCTTTTTAAGTTTTTGTCTCAAAAATAGCCATAAAAAAATAAAATGACCAAAATAAACTCTTTTTTTTTTGAAATTTTGATTTTTTTTTTTTTTTTTTTTAAATTTGAAACCCTAACCCCAAACTCACCCCTTAACTCTAAACTCTAAAGTGCAAATTAGTTAACCCTAGGGATATAAATGCATATAAATGAATTTTTTAGCTTCTAAAAAAATATTTTGGTCATTTTCTTCCTTAAAAACTATTTTTGTGACAAACAAACTAAAATGAACTATCTAAGAGAATTTCTCTTTAAATAATCATATAATGAATTAAAGTAACAAAGGGAATTGTATTGAATGCGACCAATTTTTACAATAAGTTTATGCATCCCATTGTTCAATATGGCAAGTAACAAGTACATGAAAATCGACACAATGTAAGATAAATACAGCCGAATAATGAAGTGAGAAAGAAGGTGTCAACATGGAATTTTCAAGGAAAAAATCCATGGAATAAGATATACAACACATGAAATAAAAACTCAAAAGTAGGATAAACATATTATTTATATTATATATCTTCCACAATATATAAGAATCCTTGGCGTCCCATCTTAATGAATCATGACTCACAATCATTAGAGTTCGTCTTTAACAGCATCAGGAGCTATTGGCTCACGAATAGTATTATTAGTTTCTCCAGAGGAACTAGAAGAGAGCTTGGTGGGATAAGAAGCCTCCATTGCTATACCGCAACGTCCTTCGTTCTCAGATATCCCTCTTTCAATCCGAACATAGCCTCCTTCTCCCCATTCAGGACCCCATGAGTTCCTCACTATCCAATATTTTGTTCCCTTTTCCGTCTCTCCGTACCCGACAATCGCCACTCCATGGTTTAACTGAGTCCCGCATTCTCCTGTGAACACACCCTTTGATAGGATACACATGCACGTTCATTTAGTGAAAAACACGTTTTTAAGAATGTTATTCTTTGTTTCACGTTTAACATGGCATTGATTTTTTTTAAAAAAAATCTGAATTCAAACAAAAATCCGTTTTACAAAAAATAGATCCTACGTTCTTTTGTATTTTGAGTATATATTGAAAATAAGAAAAAAAACTACAGACTAGGCCTGGGACGGATCCGGATATCCGGGAAATTTAGGATACCCGGATCCAGATCCGTTGGATCCGTAATTTTAGTATCCGGATTCGGATTTGTGCATTCCAGATACAGTGAAACCTCTATAAATTAATAATGTTGGGACTACACCAAAACTATAACCTTTTATTAATTTATAGAGATTATTAATTAATCGATATACCAATTGAACCAAAAACTCAATTTAGGACTATAAAACTATATTATTTTATAGAGATTTTTAGTGTATATTAATTTATAGAGTATTAATTTAAAGAGGTTATACTGTATATGGATTTCAAATATCCGTCTAGATATTATGATATCCGCGAGTATCCGAGGGATCCGTAAAACTAATTTAAAAAATATTTTTTTAAAAGATAAAATAAATCTAAAAATACTACATAAATTAAATATTTTTACAAAATTTATGAATTTATTTATGCATATAATATTATTAAAATTAAAATATAATATTACAAAACTAATTTTATGTATAAATATTAATAAGTCAACTATAATAATTAATAAAATTTTAAATTTTTTAAAAAATAAAAATTTTGGATCCGGATCCGGATATCCGAACCCAAAAATAAAGATATTTGGATCCGGATTCGACAGATCTATCTTTTCACTATACAGATTCAGATTCAGATTGTCCGGATATCTTAAATTTTGGATCGAATCGGATTTCGGATCCCGGATAATAATTCCAGACCTACTACATGCTACAACTAAACCCTAAATCTTAAAGTTTACATATTGAACTTGAACCATAAATCCAAAAGTTAATACTTCCATTCTAACCCTTAAAACTTGATTTCCTAACCTAAAATATAACCAAATGGATCTATTTCCTTTATTTTTGAATAATTCAAAACTACTTTTTCTAATTTGACTTTTATGAGTCGTTTCCTAACTATCCTTTCTTACATGTGTGCCACTACTAACAAAGGTCTTTCTACTAACAAATTAGTAAGCATATATCTGCATATAATTTATAGAAGCTACCCATCTTAATGAACTGATATAACAAATGTTTTTCCTTTTCTTTTTGTCTTTTTCAACAAGCAAAGGTCTTTCTATTTAATTGTTAATTAAAATAATTACCTCAGAGTAAAGCTGGAAATCAGAGCTCCCAGCATCAATGGCTACAGAGACAGGCTGGTGAGCAACAGCTTTGAGAAGTGCCTCCTCGTCATTCTCAGGGACGTGCTCATGTCCGTCAATCGTTACAGTTTCTCCTTCAATATATTTATCTCTGCAGAGGTCAACGTCGATAGAATTATAAGGATAAGTCTCTTCAGTTTTGATACCACCATTGTTCTTGATGAAATCAAACGCAGGTTCCATAAGACCTCCTGAACAGCCTTCATTCTCTTCATTGTCACAATCAACGAGCTCTTGTTCGGACAATGAAACTAGTTTGTTTGTTCTGATCTTGTTTATTCCTTCTACTGCTGCAACCGTTGAAAATGCCCAGCAACTTCCTGGAATTTTGTTTATATAACCATTTTATAAAAAAAAAAGAGTCAAAAACAAGACCAAATCATTCAGAAACAGGGCACAAATAGAACAACATAAAACATAATCCAAACAAATATCTAAACTTTGAAAACTGGTTTCAGGTCAATTGGTGACAGCTTGTCCTGTGAGAATGTTGTTAAAGGGTGAGGTCTTGGGTTCGAAGTGCACCAACAACCTAATTATGGAGTTAGTGAGAACTTATAAGGGAAGGGTTGGGGTCGATGCTGCAGTGCTGTGAACCTGGGATCCGAGTGAGCGGGACAAGTTGTCACAGGTTTATGTCAGATGTTCAAAAAAATCAAGAAGTCGAACACCCATTCAAGAACGAGAAATTACCCAAGGAAAAAAAATCAAGAAGTCATTTATGCTTATTAAAAAAGTCTTACCACAATCTTGTTGATTCTTGACATCAGTGACAGCTCCTTTATCTCTCCAATCAACAGAAGTAGGAACAGTGGTCACATTCTCATACATGAATCTACCAGATCCGCGCTTAGGTCCACGGAGCATCCGGTGATGCTTAACATTAGAGCCAGCGTAGGAGTTTCTGAACTCGTGGTGTGTTATATCGGCGAATCTATTGATCTTGAGTTTGTAAGGTTTGTTTTTCTTGTTTGTCTTGTGGACATGAAGCACATTGTGTCTAAAAACGTTGAAACGTTTTATTGACTCGTGGGAGGCTCTTGATACAGAGTGGTGGTTTCTCCACCTTTCATAGAGCTTCGATAAACTCTCTTTGGTCTCTAACTCATTTTCGTGGAAATCAAATCCTTGGGATGCTTGGAGGAGGAAGAGAACAGAGAGGAAGATCAAGATAACTTTCATGTTTTTGTTTTTTGTTTTTGTTCTTGTTGTTATGTTTATGTCTCTTGTGATAGATATATGCTTTGATGAAATCTTTAGAACATAAACATCTATTTTTATTTGGAATCTTTAATCGTTGAATTATTATTATTTTTATTTAAATATACATGTAATTGCTGGTGACTTTCTATTTATATATAGTAGTTTTATTTATTTCAACGGTACAATTAATTAGGAATGTTAGTCTGAATCTAACAAAACTGGTTCAAAATAGAAAATATTCATTCTATCTCAATTGCAGCGTAAGCTCACTCCAAGATAAACAAGATAATCTAATATCAATTTGTATGTATATGATATTATTTTGAAAATTTAATATTTGTTGACATTTGTTTTTAATTAAATTGTACAAATCATATATTAATGTAGGATTTTTATTTAAAATGCAAAATCATATTAATAGTTTAATTTTAAACATTAGTTTTGTATGAAATAACACAAATTTTATTAAATTTTTTATCTAGAAAATTTTATTCTGAAAATATGTGTATGTGACTAAATTAATTTATTTTATATTATATTTTAAAAATATTATTTTATTTAATATAATATAATATATTTCAGTTTAATGTTTTTATTTTTACTACAAAAATCAAACATAAAATGTTACAACCAATAAAATATTTTTTGCTTTGTTTTATATAAAAAATTAATTTGTTAATTTTTAAAAGAATTGATCTATACTTTTAAATTTCAAAATCAATTACTGAATATATATAAAAATATGGTCTAGATTAAATATGATAAACAATCAAACGATAATTGCCTAATGGAAATATATTTGTCCTTTCTTAGGAATGTGTATAGATGTATATTGTTTTTGTTAGGAAATAATATATAAGTAAATTTTGGATGTTTAGTTAAGATTTTAATGAATGGTCTAACATAGACTTTTGTATGGTAGATAAAAAATAAGATCCTATATTAATAGATTAGATGTCTTTTAGGCTATAATCTAACAACTCATAAAATCATATTCTCAAAACATGTGTATGATAAAACACATTCTCATTTCAAAACCGTATGGATCCATCTTATTTTCTTTCAGGTCCAGATTCAAGGTCTGACAAGCTCCTGACTCGATTAACACGTCTTAATATTAATAAAATGCATCTTGTTGATATAGATTATTACTTGTGAATATCCCATACGGATGTTATAAGATCTCTAGTGTAACCTCTTTATATATTGATGTATATTGAAGGGCATATAACTCGAGTCCAACCTATAAACATCCATGGTTATAAAGTCATAATTATAAATAGTCATATAATTTTTGTGGTTGACTTACTTGTATATAAATAAAGTTTTTTTATATTTTATGAAGATAAAAAACAATATGATTCATATTTTATTAAAATAAAATAATAATAGTAATAATCAAAGGTATGATGGTTTGGTGGTAGAACAAGAAGGTTAGTTCTTTATGTTCCAGATTCAAATCTCCTTTGGTACAAAATGTTATTCTTAAACTGAAATTCCAAAGACTGATTCATAAACTAGAAAATTTATGAAACAAATCCAGAATTCCATAGTCTATATAAAAGCCCATAATAAATAAATCACACTTACGGCTGTTCCCACAAGCAGAACCGACTCTGGACCAAGCTTAATGAAACATTGGTCTTAGGTCTCCATTTCTTTTTTTTAAAAAATACATATACATAGATCTATGACAATGATTTTTAGTTAAGAGGCTGAATGATCTTATTAGATGACAAGATTACAGAATATATAGTCAGGTATACAAGAGTTTCTAGTTACAGTTGTTGTACTTAAAACAACAAGGACATGTTTTACACGCTTTCGGGTTAGGTTTGAGTCGGGTCTTTCCGGGTCCAAGTGAGTTCGGTTCTGATGTATAAAAACCTAAAAAATATAACCAAATAACCAAAGTATCTAAAACAACTCAAATATTTGTATCCAAAGTAACCATAGTAACCGGTTCGGTTCTAATTATTGTATCCGTATTATCTAAATTTACCCAAAATAACCAAAATTATCTATTAAACACATTTTCGTTTGGGTATTTTTATCCAAACTATCATATTTTATCTGAAAATACTCAAAAATACTAAAAATAACTAATACATTTAACTTAAAATTCTAATTTAAAATATTAAACTAGTTATAATTAATATTCTTATATATAAATTTATATTTTTGATATCTTTGGATACTCATTCGGTTCTCGATTCGGGTCGGGTTATGACCAGTTCTTGAGATATAGTAATTTAGAATCCATTTGGATATTTATTCCGGATCTAGTCAGATTCGGAAACCTGATTTTTGGATTGATTTCAAATCAGTTCTTCGAGAACAGATATTTTGTCCATGCCTACCGAGTGAGCCCGATCTGTGAACTTGATTAGTCAATTCGTTTATTTTCTTTAGCTGTTCCGTGGCTTATATGAAATGTCCCGAGTTAGCCCGGTCCGTGATGTTCCTATTGTTGTTGATATCAATTTTATGGGCTTATATGAAAGGCCTATAGAGTTTGCAATTGTTTTTAAGCTCTAAAACGTCTTTTTCCTCTTTCTACTTATGCTCTCAATGTTCATTCGAGTTTTCACCAAAATTCATATCATAGTTCAAACTTATTATTATAAACAAACGCAAATCAAACATAATAAGTAAGAACACTAAGAGAGATCACGATTGAAGTAAATATTCATTTTAAAGTTTAATTATATACTGATTATGTAAATTATTAATCTACAATATTTTACATCCGTATTTATACAACCTCAAAATATGATAATATTTGTTCGCTATCGTTCTGGTAACTCGACTTTTAGGAGACTCCGCCCAATCTGATTCGTAAATAATAGGTTTTCTTTATCTTTTTGTTGCTAGGAAAACCTATTATTTACAATGACTTTTATAAGTTCTGAGTAACCAATTAATAAAACAGAGATTGAGAAAACACGAGACCGCTTTATTCAAATTTAAAACCAAACGTCAAATATCAAACCATGCAGACAAAGCTTACAAACACATGAACTGGTAAAGAACTAGGATCACCATTTATATGGTTTTACACAATGTGTACTCAAATCTAGAGCTCATCTTTGACGTCATCATGATCTTTATCTGGATTAGAAGACGAGAGCTTGACCGGATAAGAGGCCTCCATTGCAATACCACATTTTCCTTCGGGATCATTAATCCCTCTCTCGAGTTTTATATAGCCACCCTCTCCCCATTCAGGTCCCCATGAGTTTCTCACTATCCAATACTTTCTCCCTTTTGAGTCTGATCCGTACCCAACAGCTGCAACACCGTGGTTCAGCTCTGTTCCACAATATCCAGTAAACACTCCCTACAACACATTACCAAAGATATGACCAATTAAAGTTTATGTATGTCACATATCTTTTAAGTTTAATATTTTACTGTCTATTTGAAATGTAAAAGCATAGCGGATCAGGGTCATCTCGTATTATTTTTGGGTTATGTTCAAAAAATATTAATGATATATTTAACAATATAATAAAGTAGTTTTAAAAGTTCATATATTTATTATATATATATATATATATATATATATTTAAAAGGGCAATTCTCTTAAATAGCCTCTTTTAAGTTTTTGTCACAAAAATAGCCTTCAAAAAATAAAATGACCAAAACAGACTTTTTTTTTTTTTGAAATTTTGATTTTTTTTTATTTTTTTTTTGAAATTTGAAACCCTAACCCCAAACCCACCCCTTAACTCTAAACCCTAAAGTGCAAATTAGTTAACCCTAGGGGTATAAATGCATATAAATGAATTTTTAGCTTCTAAAAAAACATTTTGGTCATTTTATTTCTTAAAAACTATTTTTGTGACAAACAAACTAAAATGGGCTATCTAAGGGAATTTCTCTATTTAAAATCACTTTTGAAAATATAAACTCTAAATTTAATAAGATGTTTAAAAATTTAAAGTTTTATATCATAACTTATATATTTATGTTTAAAAATTCTGATTTTTTATATGTTTTGACTCGGGTCCTGTTCGACTGCTCCACTTGCACGTGCTATTAAACGGTCCTGTAGCGGATATATATTATGTTTGAGATATGGAATTTCTAGTATCAAAAGTACGTTTTTATTACCTTAGAATAAAACTGGAAATTTGAACTTCCAGCATCAATTGCAACAGATACAGGTTGGTTTGCGACAGCTTTGAGAAGAGCCTCTTCATCGTTTTCGGGTACATCCTCGTGCCCATCAATCGTCACAATCTCACCATTATCCTTTGAAGCATCGCATTTTCCATCAATACCTTCGTAGGGATAGTTATCCTCAGTGGTGATTCCACCGTTCTTCTTGATGAATTCAAATGCAATGTCCATGAGGCCTCCGTTACAACCTTGGTTCTGTTTAGTATCACAATCCACTAGTTCTTGTTCAGACAGTGAGACTAGCTTGTTCGTCTTGATCTGGTTGATTCCTTCAACGGCTGCAACTGTAGAAAATGCCCAGCAACTTCCTGGTAATTTTTAACCAATATCAAAATCATTAGATCAACAGGGTTATTACATTATAATACTTAAAACTAAATATTTTCCTAATTCAAACACCTTTTATGTATTCTTTAAACCTTAAATTAGCACATGATCAATTATATAGAGAATATTATCTACTATGGATTCTGAGCATGCAGTTCTTATTATTATTTTTAGCAATGACCTAAGGTATGTTCTCAAGTGAGTATATGGTTATGATAATATATTCACATCTCAAGTATGGCTACAACGTTAGTTTTACATGTTTTAAAATAGATTCATCTAATTTATTTTTAATCATGTGCAATATATAACACTTGCGTTTCTCACCAACGGGCATTGCTTTTAGACTTACCACACTCTCCTTGATTCTTGACTTCAGTGACAGCACCATTCTTTCTCCAGTCAACGGAGGACGGAAGTCCGGTTGACTTCTCATACATGAACCCTTTGGAGCCACGTCTCGGTCCTTGAAACATTCTGTGATGTTTAATGTTTGATCCTGTGTAGGCTTTCTTGAACTCATCAACGGTTAAGTCAGCAAACTTGTTGAGCTTAAGCGTGAAGGGGTTGTTCTTCTTGTTGGTGTTGTGAACATGCATCACATTGTGTCTGAAAACGTTGAATCTCTTTTCCCTTTCATCAACGTCCCTAGGAATAGAGTGGTGGCTCCTCCATCTGTCGTAGAGATTTGATAAGCTCTCTTCGCTCTCTAGTTCGTTGTCGTGGTAATCGAACCCTTGAACGGATTGGATAATGATAAAGGAAGAGAGAAAGATCAAGAGAAGTTTCTTCATTTTTTGCTAATGATATTTGTTTGTTTGTTTGAAGTTGAGAGAGTTTGTTGTTTGTGATATTTATAAAGACATGATTACTGCGGGGTTCTTAGGGTGTGGTTTTTAACGTAATTTAAGAACAGTCTCTTAACTCCTTTTTAGTTAAAGTTAAGAGACGGTTCTTATATTACGTTAAAACCCTTGTCCTAAGAGAACCAATTTATTGAGAGATATGAAATTAATGACGATAATACCATCGACGTTTGTAAGCTTGATTAAGGAATCATCTTGGTCAGACTTGTGGAACACTTTTATAATACTTTGTCTAATACACGCATCTTAGACGAACAAGGAATCCATCTTAGGTGTAACTTCGCTCTATATATCTTTCAATGAATTTTGTAATTTTTGTTTCTTTTTTTCAATTTTTTATTTGGCTGTGGTTTAGCTGACAGATAAGGAAATAACTGAATGAGTCCACAAAAACATTTTAACAAGATGATAATGATTTTTTTATATTTGTCATGGTTGATATCTTATGAGCTTTAGCTTAATGCAGATTTGTTGATTGGGAAAAGGTCAATTCTAATTAATAGGTAGGCTGGAGAATTAAGATTACGCAACAAGTCGCTTAGGCAAATAATGAAAGCAATATTTAGATTAAGAGCTGTTCACACCATGGCGTTGCCAACTTATACAATAGAAAATCTTTTTTTTTTTTTGCAAAGGATTTATAATGAAAAAAATATAAATATATATTTCGATCGTGTTTACAAAGAACATAATGCACAATCTTTTATTTTACAGAAATGATTGGGTCATGAGTATACTATTTGAAGATACAAGAAGCTTTTCATGTATTACATGAAATTTATTAGAAAATTCCAAACTTAAATATGATTACAAACAGTGGCAGTAGGGGTTAGAGAGGAGAGTTTAACTGACCCTATGAATTTGTGAAAATAAATTTTGATAATCATTTAATTAGTAAAACAAAATTCCATCAGAATATTTTTTACTAGTACAAAACTTTTAATATTTTACTATATAATTTCTTCTTATTTAAGCTTGTAAATATTTAAAATATTATATTTTAATTTAATTTATTAATAATTATATTAAATTTAATTTATAATTATTATTTAGTTATAATAATATTGACTCCTATAGATAGTGTGGCTGGTTCCATCACAGATTACAAAAATACAAAGTCTATCTATCCATGTACAGTAACTTATCTATGCATAACCACTTGTTAATTAATGTACTATATAGTCTAATGAAATATATTTTTCTTCCATGGATCGTGGGAACCTCATGTGTTCTTCCAGGGAGGACCTCGTGGCGATTTGTCTATTATTTACGTACCATTGTTCTTGGAATAGGTTTGGGATCTGGGTTGTGGGTTTAGGATTAGAACTCAGACAACTTTCATCTATCGTTTACATAACTTTTTGTTTAAAAAACTTTGGGTGATAGAATAGAAGATTCAAAATTATAACATGTCGCAACTTTGGGTGATAAGATTGAATCAGCTTTTACACCAAAAAAGATTGAATCAGCTTTTAAGTTAACGTTGTGCTCTCAGGCCACTAGTCTTCAGGTCTCTCCTTTTTTTTGCCTACCTCTGCTCGCCTCCTCTCTCGGATTATCAAAGTTATATTGCTACTTATTATTCTGTTTGCTACGTGGAGCTGTTTAAGTTCCGATTGTTTTTGCTTACATTTTTTCATCTTTTTATGTGGAATCAAGATTATAGGTTTTGTTTTCTGGGTAACCAAGTCTGTAAAACTTTAACTTTTATAAAATGATATTTATATTTTTAGCAAAAAAAAAATATGTCGCAACCTCAGCTGATTGAAGTCGCCCGTCTACTAGTACATATATACCAAACGGATTCAGAATAAGGATTCATTATTCTGAAGCCTAAATGCCAAAATGAGTAATTTTTTTTGACGCAGCCTACCAAAGGTTAAAGTATCAAAAGATTTTAGTATTAGATCTATAAAACCAAAAAAAATATACACAGACATGTGGAACTGAAATGTACAAAGAGTTTTATTCATTCTGAATTATTACAATAGCTAAAATGTCATTCAGTTTTATTTTTCTGTTTTTTCCTTCAATTGGTAGCCAAAAGATTGGTGTTTAAGTGTTTTAGTTAAGATCAAATTCAAGACAGCCGTGCAAATATGTGGAACTGCAATAACCGATTAAAATAAAATGCCTATACTTAGTTATAAAATGTTACGGTGTTAGTTCATATAGTAAAAAAAAATAAAAGCTAAACTACTAAACAAAATATTAGTTTTAACTTTTTTTTAAAAAAAAATCATTAATAAAGTTTTAACCAATTCTACTAAAAACAGATGAAACCAATAAAACTTTTAATATCTTATGTGATATACTTAAAGAAGTATAAAATAGCCAAATTAAACAAAATCTTATACAACACAACCAATTTTTATTTATTTGTTGTATTTTAACAATTAAAAATGATTATATACTATCTTGGTTGCTTAAGTATGAAAGCCATAATTTTATAATATACTCTTGTTTTCTTTATTCTAACTATCATAAAGTTTTCAATCTTTAAGAATTTTTGTATATTTTACCGGTTGAGCTTAAATAGATGAAACTAAAATAGTTTTCCTTAATATTTTCTAGAAAATTGGATGCCATAAACAATGTTTCAAATTTTAACATTGAGGCACGGCGTGACTAAATCAAAATGAACAATTTAAAACTAATCATGGGTTAAGAAGACTTTGATTTAGTGGATATGAACGAATCATTCTTATTGATCACGAGTTCTTCGGCTACCCATTAATCATCGATCATAGATGCTTCCTAATGTACGGAAACATATTTAACATTTGTTTGTTATTAATCATTTAATTTGGTATCGTCATCACAGCCAATTAATGAAGAATATTCTTATGTAAAAAGAAAAAGAAAGACTCAAAGTTTGACCAAAACAAAGTTGAAAAAAAAATTGAAGAAAAAAGATTCAGATTAATTTTCTAAAAATAATTATACCTTTTGCCTGTGTAACTAAATGGATTACCAATTGTTCTCCTCTAATTAACTCGTGCTAGTACTTAAATGGAACGCGTATCCTTATAAAAAGAAAATGTTTTCTCATCAAAAACAAATACTCTTGTTCGAAGATCTTAATTACTCTCTCCGTTTCATATTACTTATCGTTGTAGGGAAAAATTTCGTTTTAAAATAAGTATCGTTTTAGAGTTCAATGCAAAATTGATTAATAAAATTCTTTACTTTATTTTTTTATTAGTTGAAATATGGTTACGTGTATAGGTAATTGTGTTTTATTTAGGAAATATACAAAATTATATATTTCTTAATATATGTGCATAAACCTATAACGACAAGTAATATGAAACGGAAGGAGTAATAACCAACAAAGAAAATATCTAAAATACGTGAAACTAGTGTATGCAATATGATATGAGGATTATTTAGTTTCATTTTCTACAAATACAATTGAATTTTGTTTTTTGGAATCTGTTTAAGTAATATACTCAACTTTCTTTTGGTGTAAGTTGTTTATTTCAAGTTGCAAAAAAAAAAGTTGTTTATTTCATAAAATCCTGAAATGCAACGACGTGGTTAGATGTTTCCTAGTATCGTACAAATGACTTTATTAGTGTATTGGTTAATACTCTCTGTTTCATAATAAGTGTCGTTTTAGCTTTTTGCATACAGATTAAGAAAACATTTAATTTTGTATATTTTCAATACAAAAACATCATTACCCATACACCTAATCATATTTCAACCAATAGAAAATTAATCTAGAAAATAAAATCAATAAATTATGCATTGAAATCCTAAAACGACACTTATTTTGTAACGAAATTTTTTCTCTAAAACGACATTCTTTATGAAACGGAGGGAGTAAATATTAGGGACATGTTCAAAGTCCAGACCCAATAATTTAATTATATGTAACGTGTTCCTACGTGCTTCTTATCTAGGGATCGCGAAACGATCCACACATCTAGCCTTAATTAAGATTCCTAAATGGTTTGAAATAATTGAAGAGGAGGAATCTCAAAATAAAGGTCTATAAAAACGTTTTGACTTTTGAGATACTCATATCGAAGTTTCACATCAACAGTTTAAACTTTTTTTTTTGTCAAACCATATCATTCATTAAGCCTCATGGGCTATTACAAGGATATCAGATTACATTGAAAATCCATTAAGAGAAAACATCAATTACAGGCCCAATAAAGAAAACAGAAAGGAAGAGTCACGATACACGTCTTAGCATCTTCTGGTTTTACTGAACACGTGTCTTTCATGCACAGACAGCTCGCAACCGCCGTGAAGCAGTCTCCGTGAAACAGCCCCACCAGAAACCTCTGCTTTCTCTGATCTATCCATGTCTTCTCCGAGAGATTATGCATTTACCACTTCAATGGCATCTGAATCCTATTCCTTACTCTCCTATATAAAGATACAATATATTAAGGGACTTAAGTGTCATTACAGTTCTCGTGTTCTGATTGTTACATCAATAAAAGTCACAAGTTGCCATTTCAGTCAAACACGATTGCTTCTCATCATGCTCTTGAGTATCTATATAGTGATGTCTGGACATCTCCGATAACCGCAATTGACAATGCCAAGTATTATCTGATTATTGTGGATCACTTCACCAGATATACGTGGATGTATCCACTGCAAAGAAAGTCGCAAGTCAAGGATGTTTTCATGGCGTTTGTGTCATTGGTCGAGAATCGTTTTCAGCGACGAGTCAAGACCTTATACTCAGACAATGGAGGAGAGTATATCGCTCTACGATCATATCTATCCGACAGAGGCATTTCACATCTCACAACGCCTCCACATACTCCAGAGCATAATGGTATCTCAGAGAGAAAACACAGGCACATAGTGGAGACAGGACTTGCACTTCTAAGTCAATCGTCTGTACCGAAGACATACTGGCCCTATGCTTTCGCGGCAGCTGTATATTTGATAAACAGAATGCCAACCGAGGTCCTATCTGGTGTGTCTCCGTATGCTAAGCTATTTGATCAGCCTCCTAATTATAAGAAGCTTCGGGTGTTTGGCTGCCTATGTTTTCCTTGGCTCCGACCATACACTTCACATAAGCTGGATGATCGATCTTCCAAGTGTGTGTTTCTGGGATATTCCTTGACGCAAAGTGCGTATCTATGTCTGGAAACCAAGACAGGGCGCATCTACACCTCACGACATGTTCAGTTCGTAGAGACTACTTTTCCCTATGCAACGGCCTCTTCCTCGAGGAGTACAATGGAAACTGAGACAGAGATAGAGATGGACGTCAATCCGCGTGCAGGACCGGTCTTAACAGTGTTGCCAACACAAGCTCCTACGACAACGGCCCCGTGTAACGAGATTTCTTCACCTACTGTGACAGCAACTCCAGCAACCCCAGCAACTGCTCCTGCTGCAACCCAAGCTCCAGCTGCGCCTACTGCAACTCTGCCACAGTCTCAAGACGAAACTCCACCAGCTACTCCACCTGCCAACCTACCACTCACACAAGACCCTCCTGCTCCAATCATCAACGAACCAGAAACACAACCTGATCATATTCCACCATCATTACCTACCTCAGAAACAAACCCAAACACTGAACCTACTGAACCACAAAATATCCATCCTATGCGTACTCGCGCCAAAAACCTGATCAGCAAACCCAAATCAAAACTAAACCTCATGGCCACAAAACAGAAACCTCACCCAAAAATCCCTACCACTGTGGCAGAGGCGCTAAAAGATCCCAATTGGCGTAATGCTATGTGTGAGGAATATAACGCGCAGATGAGGCATCACACATGGGACTTAACGGAACCTACAACACGACAGAATATAGTTTCTTGTAAGTGGATTTTTACACTTAAATATCGTGCTGATGGTTCTATTGAAAGGTACAAAGCGCGGCTTGTGGCGAGAGGATTTCATCAACAATATGGCCTAGATTACTCTGAAACCTTTAGTCCGGTTATTAAACCGACTACAGTTCGTATGGTTCTTGATGTTGCTGTGAAAAAGAACTGGAGTATTCACCAGCTGGATATCAACAATGCCTTCCTCCAAGGCACCTTGACGGATGAGGTATACATCTCTCAGCCACCTGGGTTCATTGATCATGATCGCCCTCATCACGTGTGCCGCTTGAACAAGGCGCTATATGGACTCAAACAAGCCCCTCGCGCTTGGTATACTGAGCTCCGCAAGTTCCTTCTTCACTCGGGTTTTACTAATTCCCTTGCTGATACTTCCCTTTTCATCTACAACAAAGGCAACAAATGTGTTTACATACTAGTCTATGTAGATGATATAATCCTTGCGGGAGACACTGCGTCCGTACGAGCTGTTCTTTCCTCTCTTAGCTCTCGCTTCTCATTGAAAGATCTTGGTGAGTTGAGTTATTTTTTGGGCATCGAGGCTATCCGGTCGCCGAAGGGACTTCACCTAATGCAAAAGAAGTACATTACTGATCTTCTTCACAAGCTCAACATGTCTGATGCAAAGCCTGTTAATACCCCAATGCAGTCAACGCCGAAGCTATCATTACTCTCGGGTACACCTCTTCAAGACCCTAAAGAGTATCGTATGGTTATAGGGAGTCTTCAGTACCTGTCTCTCACAAGGCCCGACATCGCATTTGTCGTCAACAGGCTCTCACAATACATGCATCGACCGACAGATCTCCATTGGCAAGCCGTGAAGCGTGTCCTGAGATACCTTGCAGGCACAACCTCTTATGGTATTTTCCTAAGTGCTACTACACCTCTCACGGTTCATGCTTTTTCAGATGCAGATTGGGCAGGCGATGTTGATGATTATATCTCCACGAATGCGTATATAGTCTACATTGGTGGCAGTCCTATCTCATGGTCCTCGCAGAAACAACGAAGCGTTGCTAGATCATCGACCGAAGCTGAATATCGAGCTGTCGCCAACACTGCCTCAGAACTAAGATGGATCTGCTCTCTCTTATCGGAAATTGGTATCCGTCTTCCCACCTCACCGGTTATTTACTGTGATAACGTCGGAGCCACCTATCTTTGTGCAAATCCGATCTTTCACTCAAGGATGAAACATGTTGCTCTTGACTATCACTTTGTCCGTGGCAACATTCAAGCTGGGGCATTGCGTGTCCAGCACGTGCACACCAAAGACCAGCTCGATGACTCGCTCACCAAGCCACTGCCTCGGCCGCACTTCACTGAACTAAGGAGCAAGATTGGTGTCAAGGAACTGCCTCCATCTTGAGGGAGGGTATAAGGATACAATATATTAAGGGACTTAAGTGTCATTACTGTTTGTCTAAACCCTCACATGTACTCTCTATATATTGTAAATCATTGTGTATAATGAATAATAAGCTTTCCATAATATCCTACGCACCTTTGTCCTTCATAGTCTTCAATCTTCTCCTTCAGATGTGAAACCACTCCAAATAGCTTCCACGATTTAGAGACAACCATTGTCAAAACATTTGCTATAAGCTAACTTTGACTTTTTTAAGTTGAATCAAACCAAGAAAACTAATCTGCAAAACTCAAGCTCTATCCTTTTAGAAGACTTTGCCGAAACTCTAACAGGCAAAGATTGATTTCATTCAGTAATAGAGACTGAGGATAACCATCAGGAAAGAATGAAAACCTTAAAAGACAACCGAAATAAACTTAAAACAGGAAAGTAAAGGATAAAAGTATCCAATCTAGAGATCGGAATTCTTATTCTTAAAACACGACAAAATAGCTCTACTGGTAAAGCCTTCTTCCCAAAGGGTAGAGGTGCCAGGTTCGAGTCTCAGCAGTTGCGGGGAGGGGATTAAACAACCGGCTCTTGTCCCTGGCCCAAGGAGATTATGGGCTTAGGCCCAGAACTTCTTGAATTCAAAAAAAAAAAAA